>JAUJYP020001278.1:0-61826 GCA_030674075.2 Linum usitatissimum
ACTATGTACATTCGTTCTAAAGCAACAAGACTAGCATCTATATATAGTAGCTTCACCGCACATAATGCGTTATTCTCAAGCAGGACATATAAATGAAAAGCTTTGCCATAAACTAGTCAACAATGAGAAGTGGCGATAGAAATCTTGAACGCATTTCGATAGGCCCAAAGCAACTCAACGAGCTTGATTGACCAGTCCATCAGAGATTTATCGATCGTATTTTAAAAAATCACATTCCTTAGATGCTCATGATTGCGTGCATGTGGGTGGTAAGAGATGATAAAATCGATTAGATGTCCCAATGAGTTGGGAAACTTGTTCAAAAACACTCTAAAGTGAGTACGCCGATAGCTTACGATCGAGTGACGGGTGTCGAAACCGTGAAAAGGCATTGCATGAACTCTAGTGGTTTGTACATTCTTTCTAAAGCAACAAATCTAGCACCCATTTTAGTAGCTTCACCGCCCATAATGCCTTATACTCAGCGAGACATGTAAATGAAAAAGCTTTGCCATAAACTAGTCGACAATGGGAAGTGCCAATAGATGTCTTCAACGGATTTCGATAGGCCCAAAGCGACTCATCGAGCCCTATTGACCTGTCCATCGGAGATTGATCGATCGTTTTCTCAAAATACCCTTGAGGTCACGATTTTTAGATCCTTCTGATCTCTTGCATGTCTCGTGGTAAGCGATGATCAATCGACATGTCCCAATGAGTTGGGAAACTCATTCGAAAATTCTCTAAAGTGAATACCCCGATCGCTTATGACTTATCGATGGGAGTTGAAATGACTGAAAAGGCATTGGATAAACTTTACCACCGCCTTCGCATGATTAGTTTTTCCTTGTATAATCTCTCGGTTTCATATTCATGGAAGCTTGTTCTGAACTCTAGGCCTATGTACATTCATTCTAAAGCAACACTAGCATCCATATATAAAGTAGCTTCACCGCACATAATGCGTTATTCTCAAGCAGGACATATAAATAAAAAGCTTTGCCATAAACCGGTCAACAATGAGAAGTGCCGATAGAAATCTTGAACGCAATTCGATAGGCCCAAAGCAACTCAACGAGCTTGATTGACCGTCCATCGAGATTGATCGATCGTGTTTTCAAAAATCCCATTGAGGTCACGATTCTTCGATGCTCATGATCGCTTGCATGTGGGTGGTAAGAGATGATCAATCGATTAGATGTCCCAATGGGTTGGGAAACTCGTTTAAAAACACTCTAAAAGTGAGTACACCGATCGCTTATGATTGAGTGACGGGTGTTGAAACCTGTGAAAAGGCATTGCATGAACTTTACCATCTCCTTCGCATTATTAGCTTTCTCCTTGTATATTCTCACGGTTTTGTATGCATGGAACCTATACTCCGACAACTCTAATAGTATGTACATTCTTTCTAAAGCAACAAATCTAGCATCCATATTTAGTAGCTTCACCGCCGATAATGCCTTATTCTCAAGCGGGACATATAAATGAATAGCTTTGCCATAAACTAGTCGACAATGAGAAGTGCCGATAGATGTCTTGAACGCATTTTGATAGGCCCAAAGCGCCTGATCGACCTTGATTGACCAGTCCATCAGAGATTGATCGATCGTTTTCTCAAAAATACCGTTGAGGTCACGATTTTTTAGATCCTCCTAATCGCCTGCATGTGTGTGGTAAGCGATGATCAACCCATTAGATGTCCCAATGAGTTGGGAAACTCATTCGAAAATTCTCTAAAAGTGAATACCCCGATCGCTTATCACTTATTGATGGGCGTTGAAACGAGTGAAAAGGCATTGGATGAACTTTACCACCGCCTTCGCATGATTAGTTTTTTCCTTGTATAATCTCTCGGTTTCATATTCATGGAAGCTATACTCCTTGAACTCTAGGAATATGTACATTCGTTCTAAAGCAACAAGACTAGCATCCATATATAGTAGCTTCACCGCACATAATGCATTATTCTGAAGCAGGACATATAAATGAAAAGCTTTTCCATAAACTAGTCAATGAGAAGTGCCAATAGAAATCTTGAACGCAATTCGATAGGCCCAAAGCAACTCAACGAGCTTGATTGACCAGTCCATCAGAGATTGATCGATCGTGTTTCCAAAAATCCCATTGAGGTCACGATTCTTCAGATGCTCATGATCGCTTGCATGTGGGTGGTAAGAGATGATCAATCGATTAGATGTCCCAATGAGTTGGGAAACTCGTTCAAAAACACTAAAAGTGAGTACGCCGATCGCTTATGATTGAGTGACGGTGTCGAGAGCACGTGAAAAGGCATTGCATGAACTTTACCATCGCTTTCGCATTATTAGCTTTCTCCTTGTATATTCTCTCGGTTTTGTATGCATGGAAACCGTACTCCGGCAACTCTAGTAGTATGTACATTCTTTCTAAAGCAACAAATTCCAAGATCCATACTTGGCATTTTCACCGCCGATAATGCCTTATTCTCAAGCGGGACATATAAATGAATAGCTTTGCCATAAACTAGTCGACAATGAGAAGTGCCGATAGATGTCTTGAACGCATTTTGATAGGCCCAAAGCCCCCGATCGACCTTGATTGACTAGTCCATCGAGATTGATCGATCGTTTTCTCAAAAATACCGTTGAGGTCACGATTTTTTAGATCCTCCTAATCGCTTGCATGTGTGTGGTAAGCGATGATCAACCCATTAGATGTCCCAATGAGTTGGGAAACTCATTCGAAAATTCTCTAAAAGTGAATACCCCGATCGCTTATCACTTATTGATGGGCGTTGAAACGAGTGAAAAGGCATTGGATGAACTTTACCACCGCCTTCGCATGATTAGTTTTTTCCTTGTATAATCTCTCGGTTTCATATTCATGGAAGCTATACTCCTTGAACTCTAGGAATATGTACATTCGTTCTAAAGCAACAAGACTAGCATCCATATATAGTAGCTTCACCGCACATAATGCATTATTCTGAAGAAGGACATATAAATGAAAAGCTTTTCCATAAACTAGTCAACAATGAGAAGTGCCGATAGAAATCTTGAACGCAATTCGATAGGCCCAAAGCAACTCAACGAGCTTGATTGACCAGTCCATCAGAGATTGATCGATCGTGTTTCCAAAAATCCCATTGAGGTCACGATTCTTCAGATGCTCATGAACGCTTGCATGTGGGTGGTAAGAGATGATCAATCGATTAGATGTCCCAATGAGTTGGGAAACTCGTTCAAAACACTCTAAAAGTGAGTACGCCGATCGCTTATGATTGAGTGACGGGTGTTGAAACGTGAAAAGGCATTGCATGAACTTTACCATCTCCTTCGCATTATTAGCTTTCTCCTTGTATATTCTCTCGGTTTTGTATGCATGGAAACTGTACTCCGGCAACTCTAGTAGTATGTACATTCTTTCTAAAGCAACAAATCTAGCATCCATATTTAGTAGCTTCACCGCCCATAATGCCTTATACTCAAGCGAGACATGTAAATGAAAAGCTTTGCCATAAACTAGTCGACAATGAGAAGTGCCAATAGATATTGAACGCATTTTGATAGCCCGAAGCCGCTCATCGAGCTTGATTGACCAGTCGATCGGCAGATTGATCGATCGTTTTTTCAAAAATCCTGAGGTCACGATTCTTCGTGATCCTCTTGATCGCTTACATGTGTGGTAAGCGATGATCACTAGATTAGATGTCCCAATGAGTTGGGAAACGCATTTGAAAATTCTCTAAAACTTAATACCCCGATCGCTTATGACGTAGTGATGGGCGTTGAAACGAGTGAAATGGCATTGAATGACCTTTACCACCACCTTCGCATGATTAGTTTTCTCCTTGTATAATCTCTCGGTTTCGTATGCATGGAACATACTCCTTGAACTCAAGGACTATGTACATTCTTTAAAGCAACAACCAAGATCCATATTTAGTAGATTCACTCGCACATAATGCGTTATTCTCAGACATATAAATGAAAAGCTTTACCATAAACTAGTCAACAATGAGAAGTGTCGATAGAAATCTTGAACGCAATTCGATAGGCCCAAAGTAACTCAACGAGCTTGATTGACCAGTCCATCAGAGATTGATCTATCATGTTTTCAGAAATCCCATTGAGGTCACGATTCTTCGATGCTCATGATCGCTTGCATGTGGGTGGTAAGAGATGATAATATCGATTAGGATGTCCCAATGAGTTGGGAAACTCGTTCAAAACAATCTAAAAGTGAGTACCGATCGCTTATGATTGAGTGACGGGTGTCGAAACCTGTGAAAAGGCATTGCATGAACTTTACCATCTCCTTCGCATTATTAGCTTACTCCTTGTATATTCTCTCGGTTTTGTATGCATGGAAACTGTACTGCGGCAACTCTAGTAGTATGTACATTCTTTCTAAAGCAACAAATCTAGCATCCATATTTAGTAGCTTCACCGCCGATAATGCCTTATTCTCAAGCAAGACATGTAAATGAAAAGCTTTGCCATAAACTAGTAGACAATGAGTAGTTCGATAGATGTTCAACGCATTTTGATAGGACCGAAAGCGACTCATCTAGCTTGATTGACCAGTCCATCAGAGATTGATCGATCGTTTTCTCAAAAATACCCTTGAGGTCACAAGTTTTTAGATCCTCCTGATCGCTTGCATGTGTGTGGTAAGCGATGATCAATCGATTAGATGTCCCAATGAGTTGGGAAACTCATTTGAAAATTCTCTAAAAGTGAATACCCCGATCGCTTATGACTTAGTGATAGGCGTTGAAACGAGTGAAAAGGCATTGCATGAACTTTACCACCGCCTTCGCATGATTAGTTTTTTCCTTGTATAATCTTCGGTTTCATATACATGGAACTATACTCCTCGAATTCTAGACTATGTACTTTCTTTCTAAAGCAACAAAGACTAGCATCCATATTTAGTAGCTTCACCGCACAAAATTGTTATTCTCAAGCATGACATATAAATGAATAAGCTTTGGCATAAACTAGTCAACAATGAGAAGTGCCGATAGAAATCTTGAATGCAATTCGATAGGGCAAAGCAACTCAACGAGCTTGATTGATCTACCCATCAGAGATTGATCGATCGCGTTTTCAAAAATCCCATCGAAGCCCACGAGCTTCGGGGACATGCTCAGCGATCGCTTCCATGTGGAGTGTTAAGAGATGATCAATCGACCAGATGTCCCAATGAGTTGGGAAACTCGTTCAAAAACACTCTAAAAGTGAGTACGACGATCGCTTATGATTGAGTGACGGGTGTCGAAACCTGTGAAAATGCATTGCATGAACTTTACCATCGCTTTCGCATTATTAGCTTTCTCCTTGTATATTCTTTCGGTTTCGCATGCATGGAACCTGTACTCCTGCAACTCTAGTAGTATGTACATTCTTTCTAAAGCAACAAGACTAGCATCCATATTTAGTAGCTTCACCGCCCATAATACCTTGGTCTCAAGCGACACATGTAAATGAAAAGCTTTGGCATAAACTAGTCGACAATGAGAAGTGCTGATAGACGTCTTGAACGCATTTTGATAGGCCCAAAGCTACTCATCGTGTTTGATGCACTCACCCCATCCGAGATTGATCGATCATTTTTTTATAAATTTCCACTTGAGGTCTCGATTCTTCGAAATTTTCTCGGTTGCTTGCATGTGGGTGGTAAACGATGATCAATCGATTAGATGTCCGAATGAGTTGGGAAACTTGTTTGAAAACACTCTAAAAGCCAGTACCGCGTTCGCTTACGACCGAGTGACGGGCGTCGAAACAAGTCAAAAGGCATTGAAGGAACTTTACCACCGCCTTCGCATTATTAGCTTTCGAAGCCTTATATAATCTTTGGGGTTTCTTATGTATGGAACTGTGTACTCCTCCAATTCTAGTAGTATGTACTTTCTTTCTAAAGCAACATGTCTAAGCATCCATATTTAGTAGCTTCACCGCCCATAATTCCTTATTCTCGAGCATGACATAGAAAGGAAAAGCTTTGCCATAAAATCTGTCGACAATGAGAAGTGCCGATAGACGTCTTGAACGTATTTCGATAGGCCCAAAGCTACTCATCGTGTTTTGATAGACTGAGTCCATCCGAGATTGATCGATCTTTTTTTCATAAATCCACGTGAGGTCTCGATTCTTCGGATCCTCCCTGGTTGCTTGCATGTGGGTGGTAAACGATGATCAATCGATTAGATGTCCGAATGAGTTGGGAAACTTGTTTGAAAACACTCGAAAGTGAGTACGCCGTTCGCTCATGATTGAGTGACGGGGCGTCGAAAAGAGTGATTAGGCATTGAAGGAACTTTACCACCGCCTTCACATTATTAGCTTTCGCCTTGTACATTCTTTCGGTTTCTTATGCATGGAACCTGTACTCCTCCAACTCTAGTAGTATGTACTTTCTTTCTAAAGAAACAAGACTAGCATCCATATTTAGTAGGTTCACCGCCCATAATTCCTTATTCGGAAGCGTCACATATAAATGAAAAGCATTGCCATAAAATATTCGACAATGAGAAGTGTCGATAGACGTCTTGAACGTATTTCGATAGGCCCAAAGCGACTCATCAATCTTTATTGACAAGTCAATCAAAGATTGATCGATCATTCTTTCAAAAATCCACTTGAGGTCACGATTCTTCGAGTTCCTCGATAGTCGCTTGTATGTGGGTGGTAAGCGATGATCAATCGATTAGATGTCCCAATCAAAATGGGAAACTCATTTCAAAACACTCGAAAGTTAGTACGTCGTATCACTTATGGCTGAATGACGGGCGTCGAAACGTGTGAAAAAGCATTGCATGAACTTTACCACCGCCATCGCATTATTAGTGTTGGCCTTGTATAATCTTTCAGTTTCTTATGCATGGAACCTGTACTCCTCTAACTCTAGTAGTATGTACTTTCTTTCTAAAGCAACAAGACTAGCATCCATATTTAGTAGTTTGACCGCCCGGTAATTCCTTTTTCTCAAGTGGCACATATAAATGAAGGGCTTTGCAATAAAATATTCGACAATGAGAAGTGCAGATAGACGTCTTGAACGTATTTCGATAGGCCCAAAGCGACTCATCGTGTTTGATAGACCAGTCCATGCGAGATTGATCGATCATTTTTTTATAAATCCCCTTGAGGTCTCGATTTTTAGGCTCCTCCGGTTGCTTGCATGTGGGTGGTAAACGATGATCAATCGATTAGATGTCCGAATGAGTTGGGAAACTTGTTTGAAAATTCTCTAAAAGTGAGTACGCCGTTCGCTTATGATCGAGTGACGGGCGTCGACACAAGTCAAAAGGCATTGAAGGAACTTTACCACCGCCTTCGCATTATTAGCTTTCGCCTTATATAATCTTTCGGTTACTTATGTATGGAACTTGACATCTCCAACTCTAGTAGTATGTACTTTCTTTCCAAAGCAACAAGACTAGCATCCATATTTAGTAGCTTCACCATACATAATTCCTTATTCTCAAGCGTCACATATAAATGAAAAGCTTTGCCATAAAATAGTCGACAATGAGAAGTGTCGATAGACGTCTTGAACGTATTTCGATAGGCCCAAAGCGACTCATCGAGCTTGATTGACAAGTCAATCAAAGATTGATCGATCATTTTTTCAAAAATCCACTTGAGGTCACGATTCTTCGGTTCCTCCTTATCGTTTGCATGTGGGTGGTAAGCGATGATCAATCGATTAGATGTCCCAATCAAAATGGGAAACTCATTTCAAAACACTGTGGAAGTTAGTACATCGATGGCTTATGACTGAGTGACGGCCGTCAAAACGTGTGAAAAGGAATTGCATGAACTTTACCACCGCCATCGCATTATTAGTGTTGGCCTTGTATAACCTCTCGGTTTCTTATGCATGGACCTGTACTCCTCTAACTCTAGTAGTATGTACTTTCTTTACTAAAGAAACAAGACTAGCATCCATATTTAGTAGTTTGACCGCCCGTAATTCCTTTTTCTCAAGCGTCACATATAAATGAAAAGCTTTGCAATAAAATATTCGACAATGAGAAGTCTTGATAGATGTCTTGAACGCATTTTGATAGGCCCAAAGCTCCTCATCGTGCTTGATTGACCGGTCCATCGAGAGATTAATCGATCATTTTTTAAAAAAATCCCCTTGAGGTCACGATTCTTCGGGTCCTCCTGGTCGCTTCATGTGGGTGGTAAACGATGATCACTCGATTAGATGTCCAGAATGAGTTGGGAAACGCGTTTGAAAATTCTGCAAAAGTGAGTTACACGATCGCTTATGATCGAGTGACGGGCGTCGAAACAAGTCAAATGGCATTGAAGGACCTTTACCACCACCTTTGCATCATTAGCTTTCGCCTTATATAATCTCTCGGTTACTTATGTATGGAACTGTACTTCTCCAACTCTAGTAGTATGTACATTCTTTCTAAAGCAACAAGACTAGCATCCATATTTAGTAGGTTCACCACCCATAATGCCTTATTCTCAAGCAGGACATATAAATGAAAAGCTTTACTATAAACTATTCGACAATGAGAAGTGCCGATAAGCATCTTGAACGCATTTCGATAGGCCCAGAAAGCGACTAATCGATCTTGATTGACAAGTCAATCAAAGATTGATCGATCATTTTTTAAAAATCCCCTTGAGGTCACGATTTTGTCGGTCCTCCTCATCGCTTGCATGTGGGTGGGAAGCGATGATCAATCGATTAGATGTCCCAATGAAATGGGAAACTCATTTCAAAATTTTGTAAAAGTTAGTATCTAATCGTTTATGATCGAGTGACGGCCGTCGAAACGTGTGAAAATGCATTGCATGAATTTTTCCACCGCCTGCGCATCATAAGCTTTGTCCTTGTATAACCTCTCGGTTTCGTATGCATGGACCCTGTAATCCTCTAACTCTAGTAGTATGTACTTCTTTCTAAAGCAACAAGACTAGCATCCATATTTAGTAGTCTGACCGCCCGTAATTCCTTTTTTCTCAAGCGTGACATATAAATGAAAAGCTTTGCCATAAACTAGTCGACAATGAGAAGTGCCGATAGATGTTTTGAACGCATTTTGATGGGCCCAAAGCGCCTCATCGAGCTTGATTGACCCGGTCGATCGAGATTAATCGATCATTTTTTCAAAAATCCACTTGAGGTCACGATTCTTCGGGTCCTCTTGTTCGCTTACATGTGCGTGGTAAAGACGATCACTAGATTAGATGTCCCATTGAATTGGGAAACGCATTTGAAAATTCACTGCGAAAGTGAGTTACCCGATCGGTTATGGTCGACTGACGGGCGTCGAAACGTTTGAAATGGCATTGAAGGACCTTTACCACCACCTTTATATCATTAGCTTTCTCCTTGTATAATCTCTCGGTTTCGTATGCATGGAACACAGTACTCCTCCAACTCTAGTAGTATGTACATTCTTTCTAAAGCAACAAGACTAGCATCCATATTTAGTAGATTCACCGCCCATAATTCCTTATTCTAAAGCGAGACATATAAATGAAAAGCTTTTCTATAAACTAGTCGACAATGAGAAGTGTCGATAGGCATCTTGAACGCATTATGATAGGCCCAAAGCTACTCATGGATCTTGATTGACCAGTCCATCAGAGATTGATCGATCGTTTTTAAAAAAAATCCCCTTGAGTTCATGATTTTTTGGGTCCTCACGATCACTTGCATGTGGGTGGGAAGCGATGATCAATCGATTAGATGTCCCAATGAGTTGGGAAACTCATTTGAAAATCACTCGAAAGTTAGTACCCCGATCGCTTATGATCGAGTGACGGGCATCGAAACGTGTGAAATGGAATTGCATGAACTTTACCACCGCCTTTGCATCATTAGCTTTCTCCTTGTGTAACCTCTCGGTTTCTTATGCATGGAACCTGTACATCTCCAACTCTAGTACCATGTACGTTCTTTCTAAAGCAAAAAGACTAGCATCCATATTTAGTAGCTTCACCGACCATAATCCGTATTCTCAACCGAGACATATAAATGAAAAGCTTTGCCATAAACTAGTAGACAATGAGTAGTTCTGATAGACGTCTTGAACGCATTTCCATAGGACCATAGCGACTCATTAAGCTTGATTGACCCGTCCATCAGAGATTGATCGATCATTTTTTCAAAAATCCCCTTGAGGTCACGATCCTTCAGTTCCTCCTGATCGCTTGCATGTGGGTGGTAAGAGATGATCAATCGATTAGATGTCCAAATGAGTTGGGAAACTCGTTTTAAAACACTCTGATAGTGAGTACGCCGACCGCTTATGGCTGAGTGACGGGCGTCGAAACGTGTGAAAAGGCATTGCATGAACTTTACCACCGCCTTCGCATTATTAGCTTTCGCCTTGTATAATCTTCCGGTTTCTTATCTATGGAACCTGTACTCCTCCAAATTCTAGTAGTATGTACTTTCTTTCTAAAGCAACAAGACTAGCATCCATATTTAGTAGCTTCACCGCCCATAATTCCTTATTCTCAAGCATGACATATAAATGAAAAGCTTTGCCTTAAAATATCCGACAAGGAGAAGTGCCGATAGACGTCTTGAACGTATTTCGATAGGCCCAAAGCTACTCATCGTTTTTGATAGACCAGTCCATCCGAGATTGATCGATCATTGTTTTAAAAATCCACTTGAGGTCACGATTCTTCAGCTCCTCCTAGTTGGTTGCATGCGGGTGGTAAGCGATGATCAATCGATTAAACGTCCAAATCGAGTGAGGAAACTCCTTTGAGAACACTCGATAGTTAGTACGTCGATAGCTTATGGCTGAGTGACGGGCGTCGAAACGTGTGAAAAGGCATTGCATGAACTTTACCACCGCCTTCGCATTATTAGCTTTCGCCTAGTATAATCTTTCGGTTTCTTATGTATGGAACTGTACTCCTCCAATTCTAGTAGTATAAACTTTCTTTCTAAAGCAACAAGACTAACATCCATATTTAGTAGCTTCACCGCCGATAATTCCTTATTCTCAAGCGTCACATATAAATGAAAAGCTTTGCCATAAAATATTCGACAATGAGAATTGCCGGTAGACGTCTTGAACGTATTTCGATAGGCCCAAAGCTACTCTTCGTGTTTGATAGACCAATCCATCCGAGATTGATCAATCATTTTTTTATACATCCACTTGAGGTCACGATTCTTCAGCTCCTCCTGGTTGCTTGCATGTGGGTGGTAAGCGATGATCAATCGATTAGATCTCCAAATGAGTTGGGAAACTCGTTTGAAAACACTCTGATAGTTTGTACGCCGACCGCTTGTGGCTGAGTGACGGGCGTCGAAACATGTGAAAAGGCATTGCATGAACTTTACCACCGTCTTCGCATTATTACCTTTCGCCTTGTATAATCTTTCGGTTTCTTATGTATGGAACACGTACTCCTCCAACTCTAGTAGTATGTACTTTCTTTCTAACGCAAAAAGACTAGCATCCATATTTAGTAGCTTCACCGCCCATAATTCCTTATTCTCAAGCGTCACATATAAATGAAAAGAATTGCCATAAAATATTCGACAATGAGAAGTGTCGATAGACGTCTTGAACGTATTTTGATAGGCCCAAAGCGACTCATCGTTTTTGATTGACAAGTCAATCAAAGATTGATCGATCATTTTTTCAAAAATCCACTTGAGGTCACGATTCTTCAGTTCCTCATAGTCGCTTGTATGTGGGTGGTAAGCGATGATTAATCGATTAGATGTCCCAATCAAAATGGGAAACTCATTTCAAAACACTCTGAAAGTTACTACGTCGATAGCTTATGGCTGAGTGACGGCCGTCAAAACGTGTGAAAAAGCATTGCATGAACTTTACCACCGCCATCGCATTATTAGTGTTGGCCTTGTATAATCTTTCAGTTTCTTATGCATGGAACCTGTACTCCTCTAACTCTAGTAGTATGTACTTTCTTTCTAAAGCAACAAGACTAGCATCCATATTTAGTAGTTTGACCGCCCAGAATTCCTTTTTCTCAAGCGTCACATATAAATGAAAAGCAATGCAATAAAAATGGGAGGTAGGATGGAAAGAGGGTATGGGAATATATAAGGGGGGCGGGGGGGGGGGGGGAGAGGGGAGGGGGGGGGAGGTGAAACTAAGGGGGGGTGGGAGGGGGAAAAGGAAGGGGAAGCGCGAATAGGTATAAGGAGAGGTCGACAATGAGAAGTGTGGTAGACGTCTTGAACGTATTTCGATAGGCCCAAGGGGCCTCTGTTGGGGGGGAGGGGGGGGGGTTTGATTGACAAGTCAATCAAAGATTGATCGATCATTTTTTCAAAAATCCACTTGAGGTCACGATTCTTCGAGTTCCTCATGAGTCGCTTGTATGTGGGTGGTAAGCGATGATCAATCGATTAGATGTCCCAATCAAAATGGGAAACTCATTTCAAAACACCTGCGAAAGTTACTACGTCGATAGCTTATGGCTGAGTGACGGCCGTCAAAACGTGTGAAAAAGCATTGCATGAACTTTACCACCGCCATCTTATTATTAGTGTTGGCCTTGTATAATCTTTCAGTTTCTTATGCATGGACCTGTACTCCTCTAACTCTAGTAGTATGTACTTTCTTTCTAAAGCAACAAGACTAGCATCCATATTTAGTAGTTTGACCGCCCGTAATTCCTTTTTCTCAAGCGTCACATATAAATGAAAAGCTTTGCAATAAAATATTCGACAATGAGAAGTGCCGATAGACGTCTTGAACGTATTTCGATAGGCCCAAAGCTACTCATCGTGTTTGATAGACCGGTCCATCTGAGATTGATCGATCATTTTTTTATAAATCCACTTGAGGTCTCGATTCTTCAGCTCCTCCTGGTTGCTTGCATGTGGGTGGTAAACGATGATCAATCGATTAGATGTCCGAATGAGTTGGGAAACTTGTTTGAAAACACTCTAAAAGTGAGTACGCCGTTCGCTTATGAGCGAGTGACGGGCGTCGAAACAAGTCAAAAGGCATTGAAGGAACTTTACCACCGCCTTCGCATTATTAGCTTTCGCCTTATATAATCTTTCGGTTACTTATGTATGGAACTTGTACTTCTCCAACTCTAGTAGTATGTACTTTCTTTCTAAAGCAACAAGACTAGCATCCATATTTAGTAGGTTCACCGCCCATAATTCCTTATTCTAAAGCGTCACATATAAATGAAAAGCATTGCCATAAAATATTCGACAATGAGAAGTGTCGATAGACGTCTTGAACGTATTTCGATAGGCCCAAAGCGACTCATCATTTTTGATTGACAAGTCAATCAAAGATTGATCGATCATTTTTTCAAAAATCCACTTGAGGTCACGATTCTTCAGTTCCTCATAGTCGCTTGTATGTGGGTGGTAAGCGATGATCAATCGATTAGATGTCCCAATCAAAATGGGAAACTCATTTCAAAACACTCTGAAAGTTAGTACATCGATAGCTTATGGCTGAGTGACGGCCGTCAAAACGTGTGAAAAAGCATTGCATGAACTTTACCACCGCCATCGCATTATTAGTGTTGGCCTTGTATAATCTTTCAGTTTCTTATGCATGGACCTGTACTCCTCTAACTCTAGTAGTATGTACTTTCTTTCTAAAGCAACAAGACTAGCATCCATATTTAGTAGTTTGACCGCCCAGAATTCCTTTTTCTCAAGCGTCACATATAAATGAAAAGCTTTGCAATAAAATATTC
The DNA here is from genome assembly GCA_030674075.2 of Linum usitatissimum. NCBI lineage: Eukaryota > Viridiplantae > Streptophyta > Magnoliopsida > Malpighiales > Linaceae > Linum > Linum usitatissimum. The sequence continues at coordinate 13,692 of JAUJYP020001278.1, forward strand.
GACAATGAGAAGTGCCGATAGACGTCTTGGACGTATTTCGATAGGCCCAAAGCTACTCATCGTGTTCGATAGACCAGTCCATCTGAGATTGATCGATCATTTTTTTATAAATCCACTTGAGGTCTCGATTCTTCAGCTCCTCCTGGTTGCTTGCATGTGGGTGGTAAACGATGATCAATCGATTAGATGTCCGAATGAGTTGGGAAACTTGTTTGAAAACACTCTAAAAGTGAGTACGCCGTTCGCTTATGACTGAGTGACGGGCGTCGAAACAAGTCAAAAGGCATTGAAGGAACTTTACCACCGCCTTCACATTATTAGCTTTCGCCTTATATAATCTTTCGGTTTCTTATGTATGGAACCTGTACTCCTCCAACTCTAGTAGTATGTACTTTCTTTCTAAAGCAACAAGACTAGCATCCATATTTAGTAGGTTCACCGCCCATAATTCCTTATTCCGAAGCGTCACATATAAATGAAAAGCATTGCCATAAAATATTCGACAATGAGAAGTGTCGATAGACGTCTTGAACGTATTTCGATAGGCCCAAAGCGACTCATCATTTTTGATTGACAAGTCAATCAAAGATTGATCGATCATTTTTTCAAAAATCCACTTGAGGTCACGATTCTTCAGTTCCTCATAGTCGCTTGTATGTGGGTGGTAAGCGATGATCAATCGATTAGATGTCCCAATCAAAATGGGAAACTCATTTCAAAACACTCTGAAAGTTACTACGTCGATAGCTTATGGGCGAGTGACGGCCGTCAAAACGTGTGAAAAAGCATTGCATGAACTTTACCACCGCCATCGCATTATTAGTGTTGGCCTTGTATAATCTTTCGGTTTCTTATGCATGGACTCGTACTCCTCTAACTCTAGTAGTATGTACTTTCTTTCTAAAGCAACAAGACTAGCATCCATATTTAGTAGTTTGACCGCCCGAATTCCTTTTTCTCAAGCGTCACATATAAATGAAAAGCTTTGCAATAAAATATTCGACAATGAGAAGTGCCGATAGACGTCTTGAACGTATTTCGATAGGCCCAAAGCTACTCATCGTGTTTGATAGACCAGTCCATCGAGATTGATCGATCATTTTTTTATAAATCCACTTGAGGTCTCGATTCTTCAGCTCCTCTGGTTGCTTGCATGTGGGTGGTAAACGATGATCAATCGATTAGATGTCCGAATGAGTTGGGAAACTTGTTTGAAAACACTCTAAAAGTGAGTACGCCGTTCGCTTATGACTGAGTGACGGGCGTCGAAACAAGTCAAAAGGCATTGAAGGAACTTTACCACCGCCTTCGCATTATTAGCTTTCGCCTTATATAATCTTTCGGTTACTTATGTATGGAACTCTGTACTTCTCCAACTCTAGTAGTATGTACTTTCTTTCTAAAGCAACAAGACTAGCATCCGTATTTAGTAGGTTCACCGCCCATAATTCCTTATTCGAAGCGTCACATATAAATGAAAAGCATTGCCATAAAATATTCGACAATGAGAAGTGTCGATAGACGTCTTGAACGTATTTCGATAGGCCCAAAGCGACTCATCATTTTTGATTGACAAGTCAATCAAAGATTGATCGATCATTTTTTCAAAAATCCACTTGAGGTCACGATTCTTCGGTTCCTCATAGTCGCTTGTATGTGGGTGGTAAGCGATGATCAATCGATTAGATGTCCCAATCAAAATGGGAAACTCATTTCAAAACACTGCGAAAGTTAGTACATCGATAGCTTATGGCCGAGTGACGGCCGTCAAAACGTGTGAAAAAGCATTGCATGAACTTTACCACCGCCATCGCATTATTAGTGTTGGCCTTGTATAATCTTTCGGTTTCTTATGCATGGACTGTACTCCTCTAACTCTAGTAGTATGTACTTTCTTTCTAAAGCAACAAGACTAGCATCCATATTTAGTAGTTTGACCGCCAGAATTCCTTTTTCTCAAGCGTCACATATAAATGAAAAGCTTTGCAATAAAATATTCGACAATGAGAAGTGCCGATAGACGTCTTGGACGTATTTCGATAGGCCCAAAGCTACTCATCGTGTTTGATAGACCAGTCCATCTGAGATTGATCGATCATTTTTTTATAAATCCACTTGAGGTCTCGATTCTTCCGCTCCTCCTGGTCGCTTGCATGTGGGTGGTAAGCGATGATTAATCGATTAGATGTCCAAATGAGTTGGGAAACTTGTTTGAAAACACTCTAAAAGTGAGTACGCCGTTCGCTTATGAGCGAGTGACGGGCGTCGAAACAAGTCAAAAGGCATTGAAGGAACTTTACCACCGCCTTCGCATTATTAGCTTTCGCCTTATATAATCTTTCGGTTACTTATGTATGGAACCCGTACTTCTCCAACTCTAGTAGTATGTACTTTCTTTCTAAAGCAACAAGACTAGCATCCATATTTAGTAGGTTCACCGCCCATAATTCCTTATTCTAAAGCGTCACATATAAATGAAAAGCATTGCCATAAAATATTCGACAATGAGAAGTGTCGATAGACGTCTTGAACGTATTTCGATAGGCCCAAAGCGACTCATCATTTTTGATTGACAAGTCAATCAAAGATTGATCGATCATTTTTTCAAAAATCCACTTGAGGTCACGATTCTTCGGTTCCTCATAGTCGCTTGTATGTGGGTGGTAAGCGATGATCAATCGATTAGATGTCCCAATCAAAATGGGAAACTCATTTCAAAACACTGCGAAAGTTAGTACATCGATAGCTTATGGGCGAGTGACGGCCGTCAAAACGTGTGAAAAAGCATTGCATGAACTTTACCACCGCCATCGCATTATTAGTGTTGGCCTTGTATAATCTTTCGGTTTCTTATGCATGGAACCTGTACTCCTCTAACTCTAGTAGTATGTACTTTCTTTCTAAAGCAACAAGACTAGCATCCATATTTAGTAGTTTGACCGCCCAGAATTCCTTTTTCTCAAGCGTCACATATAAATGAAAAGCTTTGCAATAAAATATTCGACAATGAGAAGTGCCGATAGACGTCTTGGACGTATTTCGATAGGCCCAAAGCTACTCATCGTGTTTGATAGACCAGTCCATCTGAGATTGATCGATCATTTTTTTATAAATCCACTTGAGGTCTCGATTCTTCAGCTCCTCCTGGTTGCTTGCATGTGGGTGGTAAACGATGATCAATCGATTAGATGTCCGAATGAGTTGGGAAACTTGTTTGAAAACACTCTAAAAGTGAGTACGCCGTTCGCTTATGACTGAGTGACGGGCGTCGAAACAAGTCAAAAGGCATTGAAGGAACTTTACCACCGCCTTCGCATTATTAGCTTTCGCCTTATATAATCTTTCGGTTACTTATGTATGGAACCTGTACTTCTCCAACTCTAGTAGTATGTACTTTCTTTCTAAAGCAACAAGACTAGCATCCATATTTAGTAGGTTCACCGCCCATAATTCCTTATTCTAAAGCGTCACATATAAATGAAAAGCATTGCCATAAAATATTCGACAATGAGAAGTGTCGATAGACGTCTTGAACGTATTTCGATAGGCCCAAAGCGACTCATCATTTTTGATTGACAAGTCAATCAAAGATTGATCGATCATTTTTTCAAAAATCCACTTGAGGTCACGATTCTTCAGTTCCTCATAGTCGCTTGTATGTGGGTGGTAAGCGATGATCAATCGATTAGATGTCCCAATCAAAATGGGAAACTCATTTCAAAACACTCTGAAAGTTAGTACATCGATAGCTTATGGCTGAGTGACGGCCGTCAAAACGTGTGAAAAAACATTGCATGAACTTTACCACCGCCATCGCATTATTAGTGTTGGCCTTGTATAATCTTTCAGTTTCTTATGCATGGACCTGTTCTCCTCTAACTCTAGTAGTATGTACTTTCTTTCTAAAGCAACAAGACTAGCATCCATATTTAGTAGTTTGACCGCCCAGAATTCCTTTTTCTCAAGCGTCACATATAAATGAAAAGCTTTGCAATAAAATATTCGACAATGAGAAGTGCCGATAGACGTCTTGGACGTATTTCGATAGGCCCAAAGCTACTCATCGTGTTTGATAGACCAGTCCATCTGAGATTGATCGATCATTTTTTTATAAATCCACTTGAGGTCTCGATTCTTCAGCTCCTCCTGGTTGCTTGCATGTGGGTGGTAAACGATGATCAATCGATTAGATGTCCGAATGAGTTGGGAAACTTGTTTGAAAACACTCTAAAAGTGAGTACGCCGTTCGCTTATGACTGAGTGACGGGCGTCGAAACAAGTCAAAAGGCATTGAAGGAACTTTACCACCGCCTTCACATTATTAGCTTTCGCCTTATATAATCTTTCGGTTTCTTATGTATGGAACCTGTACTCCTCCAACTCTAGTAGTATGTACTTTCTTTCTAAAGCAACAAGACTAGCATCCATATTTAGTAGGTTCACCGCCCATAATTCCTTATTCTGAAGCGTCACATATAAATGAAAAGCATTGCCATAAAATATTCGACAATGAGAAGTGTCGATAGACGTCTTGAACGTATTTCGATAGGCCCAAAGCGACTCATCATTTTTGATTGACAAGTCAATCAAAGATTGATCGATCATTTTTTCAAAAATCCACTTGAGGTCACGATTCTTCGGTTCCTCATAGTCGCTTGTATGTGGGTGGTAAGCGATGATCAATCGATTAGATGTCCCAATCAAAATGGGAAACTCATTTCAAAACACTGCGAAAGTTAGTACGTCGATAGCTTATGGCTGAGTGACGGCCGTCAAAACGTGTGAAAAAGCATTGCATGAACTTTACCACCGCCATCGCATTATTAGTGTTGGCCTTGTATAATCTTTCGGTTTCTTATGCATGGACTCGTACTCCTCTAACTCTAGTAGTATGTACTTTCTTTCTAAAGCAACAAGACTAGCATCCATATTTAGTAGTTTGACCGCCCAGAATTCCTTTTTCTCAAGCGTCACATATAAATGAAAAGCTTTGCAATAAAATATTCGACAATGAGAAGTGCCGATAGACGTCTTGAACGTATTTCGATAGGCCCAAAGCTACTCATCGTGTTTGATAGACCAGTCCATCTGAGATTGATCGATCATTTTTTTATAAATCCACTTGAGGTCTCGATTCTTCGGCTCCTCCGGTTGCTTGCATGTGGGTGGTAAACGATGATCAATCGATTAGATGTCCGAATGAGTTGGGAAACTTGTTTGAAAACACTCTAAAAGTGAGTACGCCGTTCGCTTATGATCGAGTGACGGGCGTCGAAACAAGTCAAAAGGCATTGAAGGAACTTTACCACCGCCTTCGCATTATTAGCTTTCGCCTTATATAATCTTTCGGTTTCTTATGTATGGAACACGTACTCCTCCAACTCTAGTAGTATGTACTTTCTTTCTAAAGCAACAAGACTAGCATCCATATTTAGTAGGTTCACCGCCCATAATTCCTTATTCTGAAGCGTCACATATAAATGAAAAGCATTGCCATAAAATATTCGAAAAATGAGAAGTGTCGATAGACGTCTTGAACGTATTTCGATAGGCCCAAAGCGACTCATCATTTTTGATTGACAAGTCAATCAAAGATTGATCGATCATTTTTTCAAAAATCCACTTGAGGTCACGATTCTTCAGTTCCTCATAGTCGCTTGTATGTGGGTGGTAAGCGATGATCAATCGATTAGATGTCCCAATCAAAATGGGAAACTCATTTCAAAACACTCTGAAAGTTAGTACGTCGATAGCTTATGGCTGAGTGACGGCCGTCAAAACGTGTGAAAAAGTATTGCATGAACTTTACCACCGCCATCGCATTATTAGTGTTGGCCTTGTATAATCTTTCAGTTTCTTATGCATGGACCTGTACTCCTCTAACTCTAGTAGTATGTACTTTCTTTCTAAAGCAACAAGACTAGCATCCATATTTAGTAGTTTGACCGCCCAGAATTCCTTTTTCTCAAGCGTCACATATAAATGAAAAGCTTTGCAATAAAATATTCGACAATGAGAAGTGCCGATAGACGTCTTGAACGTATTTCGATAGGCCCAAAGCTACTCATCGTGTTTGATAGACCAGTCCATCTGAGATTGATCGATCATTTTTTTATAAATCCACTTGAGGTCTCGATTCTTCGGCTCCTCCTCCCGGTTGCTTGCATGTGGGTGGTAAACGATGATCAATCGATTAGATGTCCGAATGAGTTGGGAAACTTGTTTGAAAACACTCTAAAAGTGAGTACGCCGTTCGCTTATGATCGAGTGACGGGCGTCGAAACAAGTCAAAAGGCATTGAAGGAACTTTACCACCGCCTTCGCATTATTAGCTTTCGCCTTATATAATCTTTCGGTTACTTATGTATGGAACCTGTACTTCTCCAACTCTAGTAGTATGTACTTTCTTTCTAAAGCAACAAGACTAGCATCCATATTTAGTAGGTTCACCGCCCATAATTCCTTATTCTAAAGCGTCACATATAAATGAAAAGCATTGCCATAAAATATTCGACAATGAGAAGTGTCGATAGACGTCTTGAACGTATTTCGATAGGCCCAAAGCGACTCATCATTTTTGATTGACAAGTCAATCAAAGATTGATCGATCATTTTTTCAAAAATCCACTTGAGGTCACGATTCTTCGGTTCCTCATAGTCGCTTGTATGTGGGTGGTAAGCGATGATCAATCGATTAGATGTCCCAATCAAAATGGGAAACTCATTTCAAAACACTCGAAAGTTAGTACATCGATAGCTTATGGCCGAGTGACGGCCGTCAAAACGTGTGAAAAAGCATTGCATGAACTTTACCACCGCCATCGCATTATTAGTGTTGGCCTTGTATAATCTTTCGGTTTCTTATGCATGGAACTCGTACTCCTCCAACTCTAGTAGTATGTACTTTCTTTCTAAAGCAACAAGACTAGCATCCATATTTAGTAGTTTGACCGCCTGTAATTCCTTTTTCTCAAGCGTCACATATAAATGAAAAGCTTTGCAATAAAATATTCGACAATGAGAAGTGCCGATAGACGTCTTGAACGTATTTCGATAGGCCCAAAGCTACTCATCGTGTTTGATAGACCAGTCCATCTGAGATTGATCGATCATTTTTTTATAAATCCACTTGAGGTCTCGATTCTTCGGCTCCTCGGTTGCTTGCATGTGGGTGGTAAACGATGATCAATCGATTAGATGTCCGAATGAGTTAGGAAACTTGTTTGAAAACACTCTAAAAGTGAGTACGCCGTTCGCTTATGACTGAGTGACGGGCGTCGAAACAAGTCAAAAGGCATTGAAGGAACTTTACCACCGCCTTCGCATTATTAGCTTTCGCCTTATATAATCTTTCGGTTACTTATGTATGGAACCTGTACTTCTCCAACTCTAGTAGTATGTACTTTCTTTCTAAAGCAACAAGACTAGCATCCATATTTAGTAGGTTCACCGCCCATAATTCCTTATTCTAAAGCGTCACATATAAATGAAAAGCATTGCCATAAAATATTCGACAATGAGAAGTGTCGATAGACGTCTTGAACGTATTTCGATAGGCCCAAAGCGACTCATCATTTTTGATTGACAAGTCAATCAAAGATTGATCGATCATTTTTTCAAAAATCCACTTGAGGTCACGATTCTTCGGTTCCTCATAGTCGCTTGTATGTGGGTGGTAAGCGATGATCAATCGATTAGATGTCCCAATCAAAATGGGAAACTCATTTCAAAACACTGCGAAAGTTAGTACATCGATAGCTTATGGCTGAGTGACGGCCGTCAAAACGTGTGAAAAAGCATTGCATGAACTTTACCACCGCCATCGCATTATTAGTGTTGGCCTTGTATAATCTTTCAGTTTCTTATGCATGGAACCTGTACTCCTCCAACTCTAGTAGTATGTACTTTCTTTCTAAAGCAACAAGTCTAGCATCCATATTTAGTAGCTTCACCGCCCATAATTCCTTATTCTGGAGCATGACATATAAATGAAAAGCTTTGCAATAAAATATTCGACAATGAGAAATGCCGATAGACGTCTTGAACGTATTTCGATAGGCCCAAAGCTACTCATCGTGTTTGATAGACCAGTCCATCTGAGATTGATCGATCATTTTTTTATAAATCCACTTGAGGTCTCGATTCTTCAGCTCCTCCTGGTTTCTTGCATGTGGGTTATAAGCGATGATCAATCGATTAGATGTCCCAATGAGTTGGGAAACTTGTTTGAAAACACTCTAAAAGTGAGTACGCCGTTCGCTTATGACTGAGTGACGGGCGTCGAAACAAGTCAAAAGGCATTGAAGGAACTTTACCACCGCCTTCGCATTATTAGCTTTCGCCTTATATAATCTTTCGGTTTCTTATGTATGGAACCTGTACTCCTCCAACTCTAGTAGTATGTACTTTCTTCCTAAAGCAACAAGACTAGCATCCATATTTAGTAGGTTCACCGCCCATAATTCCTTATTCTTAAGCGTCACATATAAATGAAAAGCTTTGCCATAAAATATTCGACAATGAGAAGTGCCGATAGACGTCTTGAACGTATTTCGATAGGCCCAAAGCTACTCATCGTGTTTGATAGACCAGTCCATCCGAGATTGATCGATCATTTTTTTATAAATCCACTTGAGGTCACGATTCTTCAGCTCCTCCTGGTTGCTTGCATGTGGGTGGTAAGCGATGATCAATCGATTAGACGTCCAAATGAGTTGGGAAACTCGTTTTAAAACACTCTGATAGTGAGTACGCCGACCGCTTATGGCTGAGTGACGGGCGTCGAAACGTGTGAAAAGGCATTGCATGAACTTTACCACCGCCTTCGCATTATTAGCTTTCGCCTTGTATAATCTTTCGGTTTCTTATGTATGGAACCTGTACTCCTTCAATTCTAGTAGTATGTAGTTTCTTTCTAAAGCAACAAGACTAGCATCCATATTTAGTAGCTTCACCGCCCATAATTCCTTATTCTCAAGCGTCACATATAAATGAAAAGCTTTGCCATAAAATATTCGACAATCAGAAGTCCCGATAGACGTCTTGAACGTATTTCGATAGGACGAAAGCTACTCATCATGTCTGATAGACCAATCCATCCGAGATTGATCGATCATTTTTTTATACATCCACTTGAGGTCACGATTCTTCAGCTCCTCCTTGTTGCTTGCATGTGGGTGGTAAGCGATGATCAATCGATTAGATGTCCAAATGAGTTGGGAAACTCGTTTTAAAACACTCTGATAGTGAGTACGCCGACCGCTTATGGCTGAGTGACGGGCGTCGAAACGTGTGAAAAGGCATTGCATGAACTTTACCACCGCGTTCGCATTATTAACTTTTGCCTTGTATAATCTTTCGGTATCTTATGCATGGAACCTGTACTCCTCCAATTCTAGTAGTATATACTTTCTTTCTAAACCAACAAGACTAGCATCCATATTATGTAGTTTCACCGCCCATAATTCGTTATTCTCAAGCATGACATATAAAGGAAAAGCTTTGCCATAAAATATTCGACAATGAGAAGTGCCGATAGACGTCTTGAACATATTTCGATAGGACGAAAGCTACTCATCATGTCTGATAGACCAATCCATCGGAGATTGATCGATCATTTTTTTATACATCCACTTGAGGTCGCGATTCTTCAGCTCCTCCTTGTTGCTTGCATGTGGGTGGTAAGCGATGATCAATCGATTAGATGTCCAAATGAGTTGGGAAACTCGTTTGAAAACACTACGATAGTGAGTACGCCGGCCGCTTATGGCTGAGTGACGGGCGTCGAAAAGTGTGAAAAGGCATTGCATGAACTTTACCACCGCGTTCGCATTATTAACTTTTGCCTTGTATAATATTTCGGTATCTTATGCATGGAACCTGTACTCCTCCAATTCTAGTAGTATATACTTTCTTTCTAAACCAACAAGACTAGCATCCATATTATGTAGTTTCACCGCCCATAATTCGTTATTCTCAAGCATGACATATAAAGGAAAAGCTTTGCCATAAAATATTCGACAATGAGAAGTGTCGATAGACGTCTTGAACGTATTTCGATATGCCCAAAGCGACTCATCATTTTCGATTGACAAGTCCATCAGAGATTGATCGATCATTTTTTCAAAAATCCACTTGAGGTCACGATTCTTCAGTTCCTCATGGACGCATGTCTGTGGGTGGTAAGAAATGATCAATCGATTAGACGTTCCAATGAAATGGGAAACTGGTTTGAAAACACTCTGAAAGTGAGTACGCCGTTCGCTTATGACTACGTGACGGGCGTCAAAACGTGTCAAAAAGCATTGAAGGAATTTTACCACCGCCTTCGCATTATTAGCCTTCGCCTTGTATAATCTCTCGGTTTCTTATGTATGGAATCTATACTCCTCCAACTCTAGTAGTATGTTCTTTCTTACTAAAGCAACAAGACTAGAATCTATATTTAGTAGCTTCACCGCCCATAATGACTTATTCTCAAGCGTGACTTATAAATGAAAAGCTTTGCCATAAAAATTCAACAATGAGAAGTGCGGATAGACGTCTTGAACGTATTACAATAGGCCCAAAGGGAAACATCATATTTGATTAACCAGTCTATCAGAGATTAATTGATCATTTTTTCAAAAAGCCACTTGAGGTCACGATTCTTCAGTTCCTCCTGGTCGCTTGCATGTGGGTAGTAAGCGATGATGAATCGATTAGATGTCCCAATGAGTTGGGAAACTTGTTTGAAAGCACTATAAAAGTGAGTATGTCGTTCGCTTATGACTGAGTGACGGGCGTCGAAACATGTCAAAAGGCATGGAAGGAACTATACCACCGCCTTCGTATATTAGCCTTCGCCTTGTATAATCTTTTTGTTTCTTATGTATGGAACCTATACTCCTCCAACCCTAGTAGTATGTATATTCTTCTAAAGCAACAAGACTAGCAGCCATATTTAGTAGCTTTACCGCCCATAATAACTTATTCTCAAGCGTGACTTATAAATGAAATGCTTTGCCATAAATAATCGACAGTGAGAAGTGCGGATAGACATCTTGAACATCTTTTAATAGGCTCAAAGGGATACATCGTGTTTGATTGACCAGCCCATCAGAGATTAATCGATCATTTTTTTATAAATCCACTTGAGGTAACGATTCTTCAGTTCCTCCTGGTCGCTTGCATGTGGGTGGTCAGAGATGATCAATCGATTAGATGTCCCAATGAAATGGGACACTCATTTGAAAACACTCTGAAAGTGAGTACGCCGACCGCTTATGACTGAGTGACGGGTGTCAAAACGTGTGAAAAGGCCTTGCATGAACTTTACCACCGCCTTCGCATTATTAATTTTTGCCTTGTATAATCTTTCGGTTTATTATGCATGGTACATGTACTCCTCCAACTCTAGTAGTATGTACTTTCTTTTTAAAGCAATAAGACTAGCATCCATATTAAATAGTTTCACCGCCGATAATGCCTTATTCTCAAGCATGACATATAAATGAAAAGCTTTGCCTTAAAATATTCGACAATGAGAAGTGTCGATAGTCGTCTTGAACGTATTTCGATAGGCCCAAAGCGACTCATCGTTTTTGATTGACAAGTCCATAAGAGATTAATCGATCATTTTTTTATAAATCCACTTGAGGTAATGATTCTTCAGTTCCTCATGGTCGCTTGCATGTGGGTGATAAGCGATGATCAATCGACTACATGTCCCAATGAAATGCGAAACTCGTTTGAAAACACTCTGAAAGTGAGTACGCCGACCGCTTATGACCGAGTGACGGGCGTCGAAACGTGTGAAAAGGCCTTGCATGGACTTTACTACCGCCTTCGCATTATTAGTTTTTGCCTTGTATAATCTTTCGGTTTCTTATGCATGGTACCTGTACTCCTCCAACTCTAGTAGTATGCCCTTTCTTTTTAAAGCAATAAGACTAGCATCCATATTAAATAGTTTCACCGCCGATAATGCCTTATTCTCAAGCATGACATATAAATGAAAAGCTTTGCCTTAAAATATCCGACAATGAGAAGTGCCGATAGACGTCTTGAACATATTCCGATAGGCCCAAAGTGACTCATCGTTTTTGATTGATAAATCCATCAGAGATTGATCGATCATTTTTTTATAAATCCACTTGAGGTAACAATTCTTCAGTTCCTCTTGGTCGCTTGCGTGTGGGTGATAAGCGATGATCAATCGACTAGATGTCCCAATGAAATGGGAAACTCGTTTGAAAACACTCTGAAAGTGAGTACGCCGACCGCTTATGACTGAGTGACGGGCGTCGAAACGTGTGAAAAGGCCTTGCATGGACTTTACCATCGCCTTCGCATTATTAGTTTTTGCCTGGTATAATCTTTCGGTTTCTTATGCATGATACATGTACTCCTATAACTCTAGTAGTATGCACTTTCTTTTTAAAGCTATAAGACTAGCATCCATATTAAATAGTATCACCGCCGATAATGCCTTATTCTCAAGCATGACATATAAATGAAAAGCTTTGCCTTAAAATATTCGACAATGAGAAGTGCCGATAGACGTCTTGAACGTATTTCGATACGCCCAAAGCGACTCATCATTTTCGATTGACATGTCCATTAGAGATTGATCGATCATTTTTTCAAAAATCCACTTGAGGTCACGATTCTTCAGTTCCTAATGGACGCTTGTATGTGGGTGGTAAGAAATGATCAATCAATTAGACGTTCCAATGAAATGGGAAACTGGTTTGAAAACACTCTGAAAGTGAGTACGCCGTTCGCTTATGACTGCGTGACGGGCGTCGAAACGTGTCAAAAAGAATTGAAGGAATTTTACCACCGCCTTCGCATTATTAGCCTTCGCCTTGTATAATCTCTCGGTTTCTTATGTATGGAATCTATACTCCTCCAACTCTAGTAGTATGTTCTTTCTTTCTAAAGCAACACGACTAGAATCTATATTTAGTAGCTTCACCGCCTATAATGACTTATTCTCAAGCGTGACTTATAAATGAAAAGCTTTGCCATAAAAATTCAACAATGAGAAGTGTGGATGTCTTGAACGTATTTCAATATGCCCAAAGGGAAACATCGTATTTTATTAACCAGTCCAGCAGAGATTAATTGATCATTTTTTCAAAAAGCCACTTGAGGTCACGATTCTTCAGTTCCTCCTGGTCGCTTGCATGTGGGTGTTAAGCGATGATCAATCGATTAGATGTCCCAATGAGTTGGGAAACTTGTTTGAAAACACTCTAAAAGTGAGTACGCCGTTCGCTTATGACTGAGTGATGAGCGTCGAAACATGTCAAAAGGCATTGAAGGAACTTTACCACCGCCTTCGCATTATTACCCTTCGCCTGGTATAATCTTTTGGTTTCTTATGTATGGAACCTATACTCCTCCAACTCTAGTAGTATGTATATTCTTCTAAAGCAACAAGACAAGCATCCATATTTAGTAGTGTTACCGCCGATAATGACTTTTCTCAAGCGTGACTTATAAATGAAAAGCTTTGCCTTAAAATATTCGACAATGAGAAGTGCCGATAGACGTCTTGAACATATTTCCATAGGCCCAAAGCGACTCATAATTTTTGATTGACAAGTCCATAAGAGATTAATCGATCATTTTTTTATAAATCCACTTGAGGTAAAAATTCTTCAGTTCCTCCTGGTCGCTTGCAAGTGGGTGATAAGTGATGATCAATCGACTAGATGTCCCATTGAAATGTGAAACTCGTTTGAAAACACTCTGAAAGTGAGTACGCCGACCGCTTATGACTGAGTGACGGGCGTCGAAACGTGTGAAAAGGCCTTGCATGGACTTTACCACCGCCTTCGCATTATTAGTTTTTGCCTTGTATAATCTTTCGGTTTCTTATGCATGGTACCTCTACTCCTCCAACTCTAGTAGTATGCAATTTCTTTTTAAAGCAATAAGACTAGCATACATATTAAATAGTTTCACCGCCGATAATGCCTTATTCTCAAGCATGACATATAAATGAAAAGCTTTGCCTTAAAATATTCGACAATGAGAAGTGCCGATAGACGTCTTGAACGTATTTCGATACGCCCAAAGCGACTCATCGTTTTCGATTGACAAGTCCATCAGAGATTGATCGATCATTTTTTAAAAAATCCACTTGAGGTCACGATTCTTCAGTTCCTCATGGACGCTTGTATGTGGGTGGTAAGAAATGATCAATCGATTAGACGTTCCAATGAAATGGGAAACTGGTTAGAAAACACTCTGAAAGTGAGTACGTCGTTCGCTTATGACTGCGTGACGGGCGTCGAAACGTGAATTTTACCACCGCCTTCGCATTATTAGCCTTCGCCTTGTATAATCTCTCGGTTTCTTATGTATGGAATCTATACTCCTCCATCTCTAGTAGTATGTTCTTTCTTTCTAAAGCAACAAGACTAGAATCTATATTTAGCAGCTTCACCGGCCATAATGACTTATTCTCAAGCGGGAATTATAAATGAAAAGCTTTGCCATAAAAATTCAACAATGAGAAGTGCGGATAGACGTCTTGAACGTATTTCAATAGGCCTAAAGGGAAACATCGTATTTGATTAACCAGTCCATCAGAGATTAATTGATCATTTTTTCAAAAAGCCACTTGAGGTCACGATTTTTCAGTTCCTCCTGGCCGCTTGCATCTGGGTAGTAAGTGATGATCAATCGATTAGATGTCCCAATGAGTTGGGAAACTTATTTCAAAACACTCTAAAAGTGAGTACGCCGTTCGCTTATGGCTGAGTGACGGGCGTCGAAACATGTCAAAAGGCATTGAAGGAACTTTACCACCGCCTTCGCATTATTAATTTTTGCCTTGTATAATCTTTCGGTTTCTTATGCATGGTACATGTACTCCTCCAACTCTAGTAGTATGTACTTTCTTTTTAAAGCAATAATACTAGCATCCATATTAAGAAGTTTCACCGCCCATAATGCCTTATTTTCAACCATGACATATAAATGAAAAGCTTTGCCTTAAAATATTTGACAATGAGAAGTGCCGATAGATGTCTTTAACATATTTCGATAGGCCCAAAGCGACTCATAATTTTTGATTGACAAGTCCATAAGAGATTAATCGATCATTTTTTTATAAATCCACTTGAGGTAATGATTCTTCAGTTCCTCCTGGTCGCTTGCATGTGGGTGATAAGCGATGATCAATCGACTAGATGTCCCAATGAAATGGGAAACTCGTTTGACAACACTCTGAAAGTGAGTACGCCGACCGCTTATGACTGAGTGACGGGCGTCGAAATGTGTGAAAAGGCCTTGCATGGACTTTACCACCGCCTTCGCATTATTAGTTTTTGCCTTGTATAATCTTTCGGTTTCTTATGCATGGTACCTCTACTCCTCCAACGCTAGTAGTATGCAATTTCTTTTTAAAGCAATAAGACTAGCATACATATTAAATAGTTTCACCGCCGATAATGCCTTATTCTCAAGCATGACATATAAATGAAAAGCTTTGCCTTAAAATATTCGACAATGAGAAGTGCCGATAGACGTCTTGAACGTATTTCGATACGCCCAAAGCGACTCATCGTTTTCGATTGACAAGTCCATCAGAGATTGATCGATCATTTTTTAAAAAATCCACTTGAGGTCACGATTCTTCAGTTCCTCATGGATGCTTGTATGTGGGTGGTAAGAAATGATCAATCGATTAGACGTTCCAATGAAATGGGAAAGCGGTTAGAAAACACTGCGAAAGTGAGTACGTCGTTCGCTTATGACTGCGTGACGGGCGTCGAAACGTGAATTTTACCACCGCCTTCGCATTATTAGCCTTCGCCTTGTATAATCTCTCGGTTTCTTATGTATGGAATCTATACTCCTCCATCTCTAGTAGTATGTTCTTTCTTTCTAAAGCAACAAGACTAGAATCTATATTTAGCAGCTTCACCGGCCATAATGACTTATTCTCAAGCGGGAATTATAAATGAAAAGCTTTGCCATAAAAATTCAACAATGAGAAGTGCGGATAGACGTCTTGAACGTATTTCAATAGGCCTAAAGGGAAACATCGTATTTGATTAACCGAGTCCATCGAGAGATTAATTGATCATTTTTTCAAAAAGCCACTTGAGGTCACGATTTTTCAGTTCCTCCTGGCCGCTTGCATCTGGGTAGTAAGTGATGATCAATCGATTAGATGTCCCAATGAGTTGGGACACTTATTTCAAAACACTCTAAAAGTGAGTACGCCGTTCGCTTATGGCTGAGTGACGGGCGACGAAACATGTCAAAAGGCATTGAAGGAACTTTACCACTGCCTTCGCATTATTAATTTTTGCCTTGTATAATCTTTCGGTTTCTTATGCATGGTACATGTACTCCTCCAACTCTAGTAGTATGTACTTTCTTTTTAAAGCAATAATACTAGCATCCATATTAAGAAGTTTCACCGCCCATAATGCCTTATTTTCAACCATGACATATAAATGAAAAGCTTTGCCTTAAAATATTTGACAATGAGAAGTGCCGATAGATGTCTTTAACATATTTCGATAGGCCCAAAGCGACTCATAATTTTTGATTGACAAGTCCATAAGAGATTAATCGATCATTTTTTTATAAATCCACTTGAGGTAATGATTCTTCAGTTCCTCCTGGTCGCTTGCATGTGGGTGATAAGCGATGATCAATCGACTAGATGTCCCAATGAAATGGGAAACTCGTTTGAAAACACTCTGAAAGTGAGTACGCCGACCGCTTATGACTGAGTGACGGGCGTCGAAACGTGTGAAAAGGCCTTGCATGGACTTTACCACCGCCTTCGCATTATTAGTTTTTGCCTTGTATAATCTTTCGGTTTCTTATGCATGGTACCTGTACTCCTCCAACTCTAGTAGTATGCACTTTCTTTTTAAAGCAATAACACTAGCATCCATATTAAATAGTTTCACCGCCGATAATGCCTTATTCTCAAGCATGACATATAAATGAAAAGCTTTGCCTTAAAATATTCGACAATGAGAAGTGCCGATAGACGTCTTGAACATATTTCGATAGGCCCAAATTTACTCATCGTTTTTGATTGATAAATCCAGCAGAGATTGATCGATCATTCTTAAAAAAATCCAGTTGACGTAACGATTCTTCAGTTCCTCCTGGTCGCTTGCATGTGGGTGATAAGCGATGATCAATCGACTAGATGTCCCAATGAAATTGGAAACTCGTTTGAAAACACTCTGAAAGTGAGTACGCCGACCGCTTATGACTGAGTGACGGGCGTCGAAACGTGTGAAAAGGCCTTGCATGGACTTTACCACCGCCTTCGCATTATTAGTTTTTGCCTTGTATAATCTTTCGGTTTCTTATGCACATATTTCGATAGGCCCAAAGTTACTCATCGTTTTTGATTAACCAGTCCATCATAGATTGATCGATCATTTTTTCAAAACTCCACTTGAGGTCAAGATTCTTCAATTCCTCCTGGTCCCTTGCATGTGAGTGGTTAGCGATGATCAATTGATTAGATGTCTGAATGGGTTGGGAAACTCATTTGAAATACTCTAAATGTGAGTATGCCGATCGGTTATGACTGAGTGACGAGCGTCAAAAAGTGTGAAAAGGCCTTGCATGAACTTTACCACCGCCTTCGCATTATTACTTTTGGCCTTGTATAATCTTTCGGTTTCTTATGCATGGTACCTATACTCCTCCAACTCTAGTAGTATGTACTTTCTTTTTAAACCAATAAGACTAGCATCTATATTAAGTAGCTTCATCGCCCATAATGCCTTATTCTCAAGTGTGACATATAAATGAAAAGCTTTACCATAAAATATTCGATAATAAGAAGTGCCGATAGACGTCTTGAAGGTATTTTGATAGGCCCAAAGCGACTCATCATTTTTGATTGACCAGTGCATTAGAGATTGATCGATCATTTTTTCAAAAATCCAGTTGAGGTCACGATTCTTCAGTTCCTGATGGTCGCTTGCATGTAGGTGGTAAGCAACGATTAATCTATTACATGTCCCACCGCCTTCGCATTACTAGCTTTCTCCTTGTATAATCTTTCGGTTTCGTATGCATGGAACCTGTACTCCTCCAAACCTAGTAGTATGTACTTTCTTTCTAAACCAACAAGACAAGTATCCATATTTAGTAGCATCACCGCCCATAATGCCTTATTCTCAAGCGTGAAATATAAATGAAAAGCTTTTTCCATAAACTAGTAGTCCATGAGAAGTGTGGATAGACTTCTTCAACGTATTTCTATCGGCCTAAAGTGACTTATCCAGCATAATTGACTAGTCCATCAGCGATTGATCGATCATTTTTTTATAAATCCACTTAAGGTAACAATTCTTCAGTTCCTCCTGGTCGCTTCCATGTGGGTGGTAAGCGATGATCAATCCATTAGATGTCCCGATGAGTTGGGAAACTCATTCGAAAATTCTCTAAAAGTGAGTACCCCGATCGCTTATGACCGCATTTGCATCATTAGGTTTCTCCATGTATAATGAGTAGTTCTGATAGATATCTTGAACGCATTACGATAGGCCCAAAGCGACTCATCGAACTTGATTGACCAGTCCATCAGAGATTGATCAATCTTTTTTTCAAAAATACCCTTGAGTTCATGATTTTTTAGGTCCTCCTTATCGCTTGCATGTGGGTGGTAAGCGATGATCAATCGATTAAATGTCCCAATGAGTTGGGAAACTCATTTGAAAATTCTTTGAAAGTCTGTACCCCGATCAATTATGACTGAGTGACGGGCGTCGAAACGTGTGAAACGGTATTGCATGAACATTAACACCAGCTTCGCATCATTAGCTTTCTCCTTGTATAATCTCTCAGTTTTGTATGCATGGAACCTGTACTCCTCTAACTCTAGTAGTATGTACATTCTTTCTAAAGCAACAAGACTAGCATCCATATTTAGTAGATTCACCACCCATAATGCCTTTTTCTCAAGCGGGACATATGATTGAAAAGCTTTTCTATAAACTATTCGACAAAGAGAAGTGCCGATAGACCTCTTGAATGCAATTTCATAAGCCCAAAT
The DNA here is from genome assembly GCA_030674075.2 of Linum usitatissimum. Lineage (NCBI taxonomy): Eukaryota > Viridiplantae > Streptophyta > Magnoliopsida > Malpighiales > Linaceae > Linum > Linum usitatissimum. Next base: position 32,731 of record JAUJYP020001278.1, read on the forward strand.
CGACTCGTCGAACTAGATTGACCAGTCAATGAGAGATTGATCGATCGTTTTTAAAAAAATCCCCTTGAGGTCACGATTTTTTAGGTCCTTGTGATCGCTTGCATGTGGGTGGTAAGCAATGATCAATCGATTAGATGTCCCAATGAGTTGGGAAACTCATTTGAAAATTCTCTAAAAGTTAGTACCCCGATCACTTATGTCGGGCGTTGAAACATGTGAAAAGACATTGCAAGAAGTTTACCACCGCCTTCGCATCATTAGCTTTCTCCTTGTATAATCTCTCGGTTTCGTATGAATGGACCCTATAATCCTCCAACTCTAGTACTATGTATATCTTTCTAAAGCAACAAAACGAGCATCTATATTTACTAGCCTCACCGCACGTAATGCCTTATTCTCAAGTGGGACATATAAATGAACAGCTTTTCCATAAACTAGTCGACAATGAGAAGTGCAGATAGATGTCTTGAACGCATTTTGATAGGCCCAAAGCGCCTTATCGAGCTTGATTGACCAGTCCATCAGAGATTAATCGATCGTTTTTAAAAAAATCCCCTTGAGGTCACGATTTTTTAGGTCCTTGTCATAGCTTGCATGTGGGTGGTAAGCGATGATCAATCCATTAGAGGTCCCAATGAGTTGGGAAACTCATTTGAAAATTCTCTAAAAGTGAGTACCCTGATCGGTTATGACTGAGTGACGGTTGTCGAAACCTGTGAAATGGCATTGCATGAACTTTACCACCACCTTCACAACATTAGCATTCCAACTCTAGTACCATGTACATTAATTTTAAAGCAACAAGACTAGCATCCATATTTAGTAGCATCACCGCCCATAATGGCGTATTCTCAAGCGAGACATATAAATGAAAAGCTTTGCCATAAACTAGTAGACAATGAGTTGTTCCGATAGACGTATTGAACACATTTCGATACGCCCAAGCGACTCATCGAGTATGATTGACCAGTCCATCAGAGAATGATCGATCATTTTTTCTAAAATACCCTTGAGGTCACGATCCTTCAGTTCCTCCTGATCGCTTGCATGTGGGTGGGAAGCGATGATTATTCGATTAGATGTCCCAATGAGTTGGGAAACTCATTTGAAAATTCTGTGAAAGTGAGTACCCCGATCGCTTATGATCGAGTGACGGGCGTCAAAACGTGTGAAATGGAATTGCATGAACTTTACCACCGCCTTTGCATCATTAGATTTCTCCTTGTATAACCTCTAGGTTTCGTATGCATGGACGCTATAATCCTCCAACTCTAGTAGCATGTACATCTTTCTAAAGCAACAAGACGAGCATCCATATTTAGTAGCCTCACCGCACATAATGCCTTATTCTGAGGCGGGACATATAAATGAACAGCTTTGCCATAAACTAGTCGACAATGAGAAGTGCCGATAGATGTCTAGAACGCATTTTGATAGGCCCAAAGCGCCTCATCGAGCTTGATTGACTAGTCCATCAGAGATTAATCGATCATTTTTTCAAAAATCCCCTTGAGGTCACGAGTCTTCAGATGCTCCTGATCGCTTACATCTATGTGGTAAGAGATGATCCCTCGATTAGATGACCCACTGAGTTGGGAAACGCATTTGAAAATTCTCTGAAAGTGAGTTACTCGATCGCTTATGACTGAGTGACGGGCGTCGAAATGTATGAAATGGCATTGAATGAACTTTACCACCACCTTTACATCATTAGCATTCTCTTTGTATAATCTCTCGGTTTCGTATGCATGGAACCTGTACTCCTCCAACTCTAGTAGTATGTACATTCTTTCTAAAGCAACAAGACTAGCATCCATATTTAGTAGATTCACCACCCATAATGCCTTATTCTCAAGCGGGACATATAAATGAAAAGCTTTTCTAAAAACTAGTCGACAATGAGAAGTGCCGATAGGCATCTTGAACGCATTACGATAGGCCCAAAGCAACTCATCGAGCTTGATTGACCAGTCCATCAGAGATTGATCGATCGTTTTTAAAAAAATCCCCTTGAGTTCACGATTTTTTAGGTCCTCCTAATCGCTTGCATGTGGGTGGGAAGCGATGATCAATCGATTAGGTGTCCCAATGAGTTGGGAAACTCATTTGAAAATTCTATGAAAGTGAGTACCCCGATCGCTTATGATCGAGTGACTAGCGTCAAAACTTGTGAAATGGAGTTGCACGAACTTTACCACCGCCTTCGCATCATTAGCTTTCTCCTTGTATAACCTCTCGGTTTTGTATGCATGGACCCTATATTCCTCCAACTCTAGTAGTATATACATCTTTCTAAAGCAACAAGACGAGCATCCATATTTAGTAGCCTCGCCGCACATAATGCCTTATTCTCAAGCGGGACATATAAATGAACAGCTTTGCCATTAACTTGTCGACAATGAGTAGTGCCGATCGATGTCTTGAATGCATTTTGATAGACCCAAAGTGCCTCATCGAGCTTGATTGACCAGTCCATCAAATATTAATCTATTGTTTTTTCAAAAATCCCCTTGAGGTCACTATTCTTCAGGTGCTCCTGATTGCTTACATGTGTGTGGTAAGAGATGATCACTCGATCAGATGTCGCACTAAGTTGGGAAACGCATTTGAAAATTCTCTGAAAGTGAGTAACCCGATCGGTTATAACTGACTGACGGGCGTCGAAACGTGTGAAATGGCATTGAATGACCTTTACCACCACCTTTACATCATTAGCTTTCTCCTTGTATAATCTCTCGGATTCGTATGCATGGAATCTGTACACCTCCAACTCTAGTACCATGTACATTCTTTCTAAAGCATCAAGACTAGAATCCATATTTAGTAGCTTCACCGCCCATAATGCCTTATTCTCAAGGAAGACATATAAATGAAAAGCTTTGCCATAAACTAGTAGACAATGAGTAGTTCCGATTGACATCTTGAACGCATTACGATACGCCCAAAGCGACTCATCGAGCTTGATTGACCAGTCCATCAGAGATTGATCGATCGTTTTTTTAAAATTCCCCTTGAGTTCACGACTTTTTAGGTCATCCTAATCGCTTGCATGTGGGTGGTAAGCGATGATCAATCGATTAGAGGTCCCAATGAGATGGGAAACTCATTTGAAAATTCTCTGAAACTGAGTACCTCGATTGCTTATAACTGAGTGACGAGCGTTGAAACGTGTGAAATGGCATTGCAAGAAGTTTACCACCGCCTTCGCATCATTAGCTTTCTCCTTGTATAATCTCTCGGTTTCGTACGAATGGACCCTATAATCCTCCAACTATAGTAGTATGTATATCTTTCTAGAGCAACAAGACTAGCATCCATATTAAGTAGCTTCACCGCCCATAATGGCGTATTCTGAAGCGAGACATATAAATGAAAAGCTTTGCCATAAACTAGTAGACAATGAGTAGTTCCGATAGACGTATTGAACGCATTTCGATAGGCCCAAAGAGACTCAACGAGGATGATTGACCAGTCCACCAGAGATTGATCGATCATTTTTTCTAAAATCCCGTGAGGTCACGATCCTTCAGTTCCTCCTAATCGCTTGCATGTGGGTGGTAAGCGATGATCAATCCATTAGAGGTCCGAATGAGTTGGGAAACTCATTTGAAAATTCTCTAAAAGGGAGTACCCCGATCGGTTATGACTGAGTGACGAACGTCGAAATGTGTGAAATGGCATTGCATGAACTTTACCACCACCTTTACAACCTTAGCTTTCTCCTTGTATAATCTCTCTGTTTTGTATGCATGGAACCTGTACTCCTCCAACACTAGTAGTATGTACATTCATTCTAAAGCAACAAGACTAGCATCCATATTTAGTAGCTTCACTACCCATAATGCCTTATTCTCAAGCGGGACATATAAATGAACGGCTTTGCCATAAACTAGTCGACAATGAGAAGTGCCGATAGATGTCTTGAACGCATTTTGATACGCCTAAAGTGCCTCATCGAGCTTGATTGACCAGTCCATCAGGGATTAATTGATAATTTTTTTAAAAATCCCCGTGAGGTCACGATCCTTCAGTTCCTCCTAATCGCTTGCATGTGGGTGGTAAGCGATGATCAATCCATTAGAGGTCCGAATGAGTTGGGAAACTCATTTGAAAATTCTCTAAAAGGGAGTACCCCGATCGGTTATGACTGAGTGACGAACGTCGAAACGTGTGAAATGGCATTGCATGAACTATACCACCACCTTCACAACATTAGCATTGTTCTTGTATAACCTCTCGGTTTCATATGAATGAAACCAATACTCCTCCAACTCTAGTACCATGTACATTCTTTCTAAAACAACAAGACTAGAATCCATATTTACTAGCTTCACCGCCCATATGCCTTATTCTCAAGCGGGACATATAAATGAAAAGCTTTTCTATAGACTAGTCAACAATGAGAAGTGCCGATCGATGTCTTGAACGCATTTTGATAGGCCAAAAGCGCCTCATCGAGCTTGATTGACCAGTCCATCAGAGATTAATCGATCATTTTTTCAAAAATCCCCTTGAGGTCACGATTCTTCAGGTGCTCCTGATTGCGTACATGTGGGTGGTAAGAGATGATCACTCGATCAGATGTCCCACTAAGTTGGGAAACGCATTTGAAAATTCTCTGAAAGTGAGTTACCCGATCGGTTATGACTGAGTGACGGGCGTCGAAACGGGAGAAATAGCATTGAATGACCTTTACCACCACCTTTACATCATTAGCTTTCTCCTTGTATAATCTCTCGGTTTCATATGAATGAAACCAATACTCCTCCAACTCTAGTACCATGTACATTCTTTCTAAAGCAACAAGACTAGAATCCATATTTAGTAGCTTCACCGCCCATAATGCCTTATTCTCAAGCGGGACATATAAATGAAAAGCTTTTCTATAGACTAGTCGACAATGAGAAGTGCCGATAGGCATCTTGAACGCATTACGATAGGCCCAAAGCGAATCATCGAGCTTGATTGACCAGTCCATCAGAGATTGATCGATTGTTTTTAAAAAAATCCCCTTGAGTTCATGATTTTTAGGTCCTCCTGATCGCTTGCATGTGGGTGAGAAGCGATGATCAATCGATTAGATGTCCCAATGAGTTGGGAAACTCATTTGAAAATTCTTTGAAAGTGAGTACCCTGATCGCATATGATCGAGTGACGGCGTCAAAACGTGTGAAATGGAATTGCATGAACTTCACCATCGCTTTCGCATCATTAGCTTTCTCCTTGTATAATCTCTCGGTTTCGTATGCATGGAACCTGTACTCCTCCAACACTAGTAGTATGTACATTCATTCTAATGCAAAAAGACTAGAATCCATATTTAGTAGCTTCACCGCCCATAATGCCTTATTCTCAAGTGGGACATATAAATGAAAAGCTTTTCTATAGAGTAGTCAACAATGAGAAGTGCCGATAGGCGTCTTGAACGTATTACGATAGGCCCAAGCGACTCATCGAGCTTGATTGACCTGTCTATCAGAGATTGATCGATCATTTTTTCAAAAATCCCCTTGAGTTCACGATTTTTTAGGTCCTTCTGATCGCTTGCATGTGGGTTGTAAGCGATGATCAATCCATTAGAGGTTCCAAGGAATTGGGAAACTCGTTTGAAAAATCTCTAAAAGTGAGTACCCCGATCGGTTATGACTGAGTGACGATCGTCGAAACGTGTGAAATGGCATTGCATGAACTTTACCACCACGTTCACAACATTAGCATTCTTCTTGTATAACCTCTCGGTTTCATATGAATGAAACCAATACTCCTCCAACTCTAGTATCATGTACATTCTTTCTAAAGCAACAAGACTAGAATCAATATTTAGTAGCTTCACCGCCCATAATGCCATATTTTCAAGGGAGACATATAAATGAAAAGCTTTGCCATAAAATAGTCGACAATGAGAAGTCCCGATAGACGTCTTGAACGCATTTCGATAGGCCCATAGCAAGTCATCGAGCATCATTTACCAGTCCATCCAGAGATTGATCGATCATTTTTTTAAAAATCACCTTGAGGTCCCGATTTTTTAGGTCCTTGCGATCGCTTGCATGTGGGTGGTAAGCGATGATCAATCCATTAGAAGTCCCAATGAGTTGGGAAACTCATTTGAAAATTCTCTAAAAGTGAATACCCGGATCACTTATAAGCGAGTGACGGGCGTTGAAACTTGTGAAAAGGCATTGTAAGAAGTTTACCACCGCCTTCGCATCATTAGCATTCTTCTTGTATAACCTCTCGGTTTCATATGAATGAAACCAATACTCCTCCAACTCTAGTACCATGTACATTCTTTCTAAAGCAACAAGACTAGAATCAATATTTAGTAGCTTCACCGCCCATAATGCCTTATTCTTAAGCGGGACATATAAATGAAAAGCTTTTCTATAGACTAGTCGACAATGAGAAGTGCCGATAGGCATCTTGAACGCATTACGATAGGCCCAAAGCGACTCATCGAGCTTGATTGACCTGTCCATGAGAGATTGATCGATCGTTTTTTAAAAAATCCCCTTGAGTTCATGATTTTTTAGGTCCTCCTGATCGCTTGCATGTGGGTGAGAAGCGATGATCAATCGATTAGATGTCCCAATGAGTTGGAAAACTCATTTGAAAATTCTGTGAAAGTGAGTACCCCGATCGCTTATAACTGAGTGACGGCGTCAAAACGTGTGAAATGGAATTGCATGAAACTTTCCCACCGCCTTCGCATCATTAGCTTTCTCCTCGTACAACCTCTCGGTTTCGTATGCATGGACCCTATAATCCTCCAACTCTAGTAGTATGTACATCTTTCTAAAGCAACAAGACGAGCATCCATATTTAGTAGCCTCACCGCACATAATGCCTTATTCTCAAGCGAGACATATAAATGAAAAGCTTTGCCGTAAACTAGTAGACAATGAGTAGTTCCGATAGACGTCTTGAACGTATTACGATAGGCCCAAGCGACTCATCGAGCTTGATTGACCTGTCCATCAGAGATTGATCGATCATTTTTTCAAAAATCCCCATGAGTTCACGATTTTTTAGGTCCTCCTGATAGCTTGCATGTGGGTGGTAAGCGATGATCAATCCATTAGAGGTTCCAAGGAGTTGGGAAACTCGTTTGAAAAATCTCTAAAAGTGATTACCCCGATCGGTTATGACTGAGTGACGATCGTCGAAACGTGTGAAATGGCATTGCATGAACTTTACCACCACCTTCACAACATTAGCATTCTTCTTGTATAACCTCTCGGTTTCATATGAATGAAACCAATACTCCTCCAACTCTAGTTCCATGTACATTCTTTCTAAAGCAACAAGACTAGAATCAATATTTAGTAGCTTCATCGCCCATAATGCCATATTTTCAAGGGAGACATATAAATGAAAAGCTTTGCCATAAAATAGTCGACAATGAGAAGTCCCGATAGACGTCTTGAACGCATTTCGATAGGCCCATAGCAAGTCATCGAGCATCATTGACCAGTCCATCAGAGATTGATCGATCATTTTTTAAATAATCCCCTTGAGGTCCCGATTTTTTAGGTCCTTGCGATCGCTTGCATGTGGGTGGTAAGCGATGATCAATCCATTAGAAGTCCCAATGAGTTGGGAAACTCATTTGAAAATTCTCTAAAAGTGAATACCCAGATCACTTATAACTGAGTGACGGGCGTTAAAACGTGTGAAAAGGCATTGTAAGAAGTTTACCACCGCCCTCGCATCATTAGCATTCTTCTTGTATAACCTCTCGGTTTCATATGAATGAAACCAATACTCCTCCAACTCTAGTACCATGTATATTCTTTCTAAAGCAACAAGACTAGAATCAATATTTAGTAGCTTCACCGCCCATAATGCCGTATTTTCAAGGGAGACATATAAATGAAAAGCTTTGCCATAAAATATTCGACAATGAGAAGTCCTGATAGACGTCTTGAACGCATTTCGATAGGCCCATAGCAACTCATCGAGCATCATTGACCAGTCCATTAGAGATTGACCGATCATTTTTTTAAAATCCCCTTGATGTCCCGATTTTTTAGGTCCTTGTGATCGCTTGCATGTGGGTGGTAAGCGATGATCAATCCATTAGAAGTCCCAATGAGTTGGGAAACTCATTTGAAAATTCTCTAAAAGTGAATACCCAGATCACTTATAACCGAGTGACGGGCGTTGAAACGTGTGAAAAGGCATTGTAAGAAGTTTACCACCGCCTTCGCATCATTAGCATTCTTCTTGTATAACCTCTCGGTTTCATATGAATGAAACCAATACTCCTCCAACTCTAGTACCATGTACATTCTTTCTAAAGCAACAAGACTAGAATCCATATTTAGTAGCTTCACCGCCCATAATGCCTTATTCTCAAGTGGGACATATAAATGAAAAGCTTTTCTATAGACTAGTCGACAATGAGAAGTCTGATAGGCATCTTGAACGCATTACGATAGGCCCAAAGTGACTCATCGAGCTTGATTGACCAGTCCATCAGAGATTGATCGATCGTTTTTAAAAAAATCCCCTTGAGTTCATGATTTTTTAGGTCCTCCTGATCGCTTGCATGTGGGTGAGAAGCGATGATCAATCGATTAGATGTCCCAATGAGTTGGCAAACTCATTTGAAAATTCTCGTGAAAGTGAGTACCCCGATCGCTTATGATCGAGTGACGGCGTCGAAACGTGTCAAATGGAATTGCATGAAACTTTCCCACCGCCTGCGCATCATTAGCTTTCTCCTTGTACAACCTCTCGGTTTCGTATGCATGGACCCTATAATCCTCCAACTCTAGTAGTATGTACATCTTTCTAAAGCAACAAGACGAGCATCCATATTTAGTAGCCTCACCGCACATAATGCCTTATTCTCAAGCGAGACATATAAATGAAAAGCTTTGCCGTAAACTAGTAGACAATGAGTAGTTCCGATAGACGTCTTGAACGTATTACGATAGGCCCAAGCGACTCATCGAGCTTGATTGACCTGTCCATCAGAGATTGATCGATCATTTTTTCAAAAATTCCCTTGAGTTCACGATTTTTTGGTCCTCCCCGATCGCTTGCATGTGGGTGGTAAGCGATGATCAATCCATTAGAGGTTCCAAGGAGTTGGGAAACTCGTTTGAAAAATCTCTAAAAGTGAGTACCCCGATCGGTTATGAGCGAGTGACGATCGTCGAAACGTGTGAAATGGCATTGCATGAACTTTACCACCACCTTCACAACATTAGCATTCTTCTTGTATAACCTCTCGGTTTCATATGAATGAAACCAATACTCCTCCAACTCTAGTTCCATGTACATTCTTTCTAAAGCAACAAGACTAGAATCAATATTTAGTAGCTTCATCGCCCATAATGCCATATTTTCAAGGGAGACATATAAATGAAAAGCTTTGCCATAAAATAGTCGACAATGAGAAGTCCTGATAGACGTCTTGAACGCATTTCGATAGGCCCATGGCAAGTCATCGAGCATCATTGACCAGTCCATCAGAGATTGATCGATCATTTTTTAAATAATCCCCTTGAGGTCCCGATTTTTTAGGTCCTTGCGATCGCTTGCATGTGGGTGGTAAGCGATGATCAATCCATTAGAAGTCCCAATGAGTTGGGAAACTCATTTGAAAATTCTCTAAAAGTGAATACCCAGATCACTTATAAGCTGGCGTGACGGGCGTTAAAACGTGTGAAAAGGCATTGTAAGAAGTTTACCACCGCCCTCGCATCATTAGCATTCTTCTTGTATAACCTCTCGGTTTCATATGAATGAAACCAATACTCCTCCAACTCTAGTACCATGTACATTCTTTCTAAAGCAACAAGACTAGAATCAAAATTTAGTAGCTTCACCGCCCATAATGCCGTATTTTCAAGGGAGACATATAAATAAAAAGCTTTGCCATAAAATATTCGACAATGAGAAGTCCTGATAGACGTCTTGAACGCATTTCGATAGGCCCATAGGAACTCATCGAGCATCATTGACCAGTCCATTAGAGATTGACCGATCATTTTTTTAAAATCCCCTTGATGTCCCGATTTTTTAGGTCCTTGTGATCGCTTGCATGTGGGTGGTAAGCGATGATCAATCCATTAGAAGTCCCAATGAGTTGGTAAACTCATTTGAAAATTCTCTAAAAGTGAATACCCAGATCACTTATAAGCGAGTGACGGGCGTTGAAACGTGTGAAAAGGCATTGTAAGAAGTTTACCACCGCCTTCGCATCATTAGCATTCTTCTTGTATAACCTCTCGGTTTCATATGAATGAAACCAATACTCCTCCAACTCTAGTACCATGTACATTCTTTCTAAAGCAACAAGACTAGAATCCATATTTAGTAGCTTCACCGCCCATAATGCCTTATTCTCAAGTGGGACATATAAATGAAAAGCTTTTCTATAGACTAGTCGACAATGAGAAGTGCCGATAGGCATCTTGAACGCATTACGATAGGCCCAAAGTGACTCATCGAGCTTGATTGACCGATCCATTAGAGATTGATCGATCGTTTTTAAAAAAAATCCCCTTGAGTTCATGATTTTTTAGGTCCTCCCGATCGCTTGCATGTGGGTGAGAAGCGATGATCAATCGATTAGATGTCCCAATGAGTTGGGAAACTCATTTGAAAATTCTCGTGAAAGTGAGTACCCCGATCGCTTATGATCGAGTGACGGCGTCGAAACGTGTCAAATGGAATTGCATGAAACTTTCCCACCGCCCGCGCATCATTAGCTTTCTCCTTGTACAACCTCTCGGTTTCGTATGCATGGACCCTATAATCCTCCAACTCTAGTAGTATGTACATCTTTCTAAAGCAACAAGACGAGCATCCATATTTAGTAGCCTCACCGCACATAATGCCTTATTCTCAAGCGAGACATATAAATGAAAAGCTTTGCCGTAAACTAGTAGACAATGAGTAGTTCCGATAGACGTCTTGAACGTATTACGATAGGCCCAAGCGACTCATCGAGCTTGATTGACCTGTCCATCAGAGATTGATCGATCATTTTTTCAAAAATCCCCTTGAGTTCACGATTTTTTAGGTCCTCCTGATCGCTTGCATGTGGGTGGTAAGCGATGATCAATCCATTAGAGGTTCCAAGGAGTTGGGAAACTCGTTTGAAAAATCTCTAAAAGTGAGTGCCCCGATCGGTTATGACTGAGTGACGATCGTCGAAACGTGTGAAATGGCATTGCATGAACTTTACCACCACCTTCACAACATTAGCATTCTTCTTGTATAACCTCTCGGTTTCATATGAATGAAACCAATACTCCTCCAACTCTAGTTCCATGTACATTCTTTCTAAAGCAACAAGACTAGAATCAATATTTAGTAGCTTCATCGCCCATAATGCCATATTTTCAAGGGAGACATATAAATGAAAAGCTTTGGCATAAAATAGTCGACAATGAGAAGTCCCGATAGACGTCTTGAACGCATTTCGATAGGCCCATAGCAAGTCATCGAGCATCATTGACCAGTCCATCAGAGATTGATCGATCATTTTTTAAATAATCCCCTTGAGGTCCCGATTTTTTAGGTCCTTGCGATCGCTTGCATGTGGGTGGTAAGCGATGATCAATCCATTAGAAGTCCCAATGAGTTGGGAAACTCATTTGAAAATTCTCTAAAAGTGAATACCCAGATCACTTATAAGCGAGTGACGGGCGTTGAAACGTGTGAAAAGGCATTGTAAGAAGTTTACCACCGCCTTCGCATCATTAGCATTCTTCTTGTATAACCTCTCGGTTTCATATGAATGAAACCAATACTCCTCCAACTCTAGTACCATGTACATTCTTTCTAAAGCAACAAGACTAGAATCCATATTTAGTAGCTTCACCGCCCATAATGCCTTATTCTCAAGTGGGACATATAAATGAAAAGCTTTTCTATAGACTAGTCGACAATGAGAAGTGCCGATAGGCATCTTGAACGCATTACGATAGGCCCAAAGTGACTCATCGAGCTTGATTGACCAGTCCATCAGAGATTGATCGATCGTTTTTAAAAAAATCCCCTTGAGTTCATGATTTTTTAGGTCCTCCTGATCGCTTGCATGTGGGTGAGATGCGATGATCAATCGATTAGATGTCCCAATGAGTTGGGAAACTCATTTGAAAATTCTGTGAAAGTGAGTACCCCGATCGCTTATGATCGAGTGACGGCGTCGAAACGTGTCAAATGGAATTGCATGAAACTTTCCCACCGCTGCGCATCATTAGCTTTCTCCTTGTACAACCTCTCGGTTTCGTATGCATGGACCCTATAATCCTTCAACTCTAGTAGTATGTACATCTTTCTAAAGCAACAAGACGAGCATCCATATTTAGTAGCCTCACCGCACATAATGCCTTATTCTCAAGCGGGACATATAAATGAAAAGCTTTGCCGTAAACTAGTAGACAATGAGTAGTTCCGATAGACGTCTTGAACGTATTACGATAGGCCCAAGCGACTCATCGAGCTTGATTGACCTGTCTATCAGAGATTGATCGATCATTTTTTCAAAAATCCCCTTGAGTTCACAATTTTTTAGGTCCTCCTGATCGCTTGCATGTGGGTGGTAAGCGATGATCAATCCATTAGAGGTTCCAAGGAATTGGGAAACTCGTTTGAAAAATCTCTAAAAGTGAGTACCCCGATCGGTTATGAGCGAGTGACGATCGTCGAAACATGTGAAATGGCATTGCATGAACTTTACCACCACGTTCACTACATTAGCACTCTTCTTGTATAACCTCTCGGTTTCATATGAATGAAACCAATACTCCTCCAACTCTAGTACCATGTACATTCTTTCTAAAGCAACAAGACTAGAATCAATATTTAGTAGCTTCATCGCCCATAATGCCATATTTTCAAGGGAGACATATAAATGAAAAGCTTTGCCATAAAATAGTCGACAATGAGAAGTCCCGATAGACGTCTTGAACGCATTTTGATAGGGCCATAGCAAGTCATCGAGCATCATTGACCGATCCATCGGAGATTGATCGATCATTTTTTAAATAATCCCCTTGAGGTCGCGATTTTTTAGGTCCTTGCGATCGCTTGCATGTGGGTGGTAAGCGATGATCAATCCATTAGAAGTCCCAATGAGTTGGGAAACTCATTTGAAAATTCTATAAAAGTGAATACCCGGATCACTTATAAGCGAGTGACGGGCGTTGAAACTTGTGAAAAGGCATTGTAAGAAGTTTACCACCGCCTTCGCATCATTAGCATTCTTCTTGTATAACCTCTCGGTTTCATATGAATGAAACCAATACTCCTCCAACTCTAGTACCATGTACATTCTTTCTAAAGCAACAAGACTAGAATCAATATTTAGTAGCTTCACCGCCCATAATGCCATATTTTCAAGGGAGACATATAAATGAAAAGCTTTGCCATAAAATAGTCGACAATGAGAAGTCCCGATAGACGTCTTGAACGCATTTCGATAGGCCCATAGCAAGTCATCGAGCATCATTGACCAGTCCATCAGAGATTGATCGATCATTTTTTTAAAAATCACCTTGAGGTCCCGATTTTTTAGGTCCTTGCGATCGCTTGCATGTGGGTGGTAAGCGATGATCAATCCATTAGAAGTCCCAATGAGTTGGGAAACTCATTTGAAAATTCTCTAAAAGTGAATACCCGGATCACTTATAAGCGAGTGACGGGCGTTGAAACGTGTGAAAAGGCATTGTAAGAAGTTTACCACCGCCTTCGCATCATTAGCATTCTTCTTGTATAACCTCTCGGTTTCATATGAATGAAACCAATACTCCTCCAACTCTAGTACCATGTACATTCTTTCTAAAGCAACAAGACTAGAATCCATATTTAGTAGCTTCACCGCCCATAATGCCTTATTCTCAAGTGGGACATATAAATGAAAAGCTTTTCTATAGACTAGTCGACAATGAGAAGTGCCGATAGGCATCTTGAACGCATTACGATAGGCCCAAAGTGACTCATCGAGCTTGATTGACCGATCCATCGAGAGATTGATCGATCGTTTTTAAAAAAATCCCCTTGAGTTCATGATTTTTAGGTCCTCCGATCGCTTGCATGTGGGTGAGAAGCGATGATCAATCGATTAGATGTCCCAATGAGTTGGGAAACTCATTTGAAAATTCTGTGAAAGTGAGTACCCCGATCGCTTATGATCGAGTGACGGCGTCGAAACGTGTCAAATGGAATTGCATGAAACTTTCCCATCGCACGCGCATCATTAGCTTTCTCCTTGTACAACCTCTCGGTTTCGTATGCATGGACCCTATAGTCCTCCAACTCTAGTAGTATGTACATCTTTCTAAAGCAACAAGACGAGCATCCATATTTAGTAGCCTCACCGCACATAATGCCTTATTCTCAAGCGGGACATATAAATGAAAAGCTTTGCCGTAAACTAGTAGACAATGAGTAGTTCCGATAGACGTCTTGAACGTATTACGATAGGCCCAAGCGACTCATCGAGCTTGATTGACCTATCTATCAGAGATTGATCGATCATTTTTTCAAAAATCCCCTTGAGTTCACGATTTTTAGGTCCTCCTGATCGCTTGCATGTGGGTGGTAAGCGATGATCAATCCATTAGAGGTTCCAAGGAATTGGGAAACTCGTTTGAAAAATCTCTAAAAGTGAGTACCCCGATCGGTTATGACTGAGTGACGATCGTCGAAACGTGTGAAATGGCATTGCATGAACTTTACCACCACGTTCACAACATTAGCATTCTTCTTGTATAACCTCTCGGTTTCATATGAATGAAACCAATACTCCTCCAACTCTAGTACCATGTACATTCTTTCTAAAGCAACAAGACTAGAATCAATATTTAGTAGCTTCACCGCCCATAATGCCATATTTTCAAGGGAGACATATAAATGAAAAGCTTTGCCATAAAATAGTCGACAATGAGAAGTCCCGATAGACGTCTTGAACGCATTTCGATAGGCCCATAGCAAGTCATCGAGCATCATTGACCGAGTCCATCGAGAGATTGATCGATCATTTTTTTAAAAATCACCTTGAGGTCCCGATTTTTTAGGTCCTTGCGATCGCTTGCATGTGGGTGGTAAGCGATGATCAATCCATTAGAAGTCCCAATGAGTTGGGAAACTCATTTGAAAATTCTCTAAAAGTGAATACCCGGATCACTTATAAGCGAGTGACGGGCGTTGAAACGTGTGAAAAGGCATTGTAAGAAGTTTACCACCGCCTTCGCATCATTAGCATTCTTCTTGTATAACCTCTCGGTTTCATATGAATGAAACCAATACTCCTCCAACTCTAGTACCATGTACATTCGTTCTAAAGCAACAAGACTAGAATCCATATTTAGTAGCTTCACCGCCCATAATGCCTTATTCTCAAGTGGGACATATAAATGAAAAGCTTTTCTATAGACTAGTCGACAATGAGAAGTGCCGATAGGCATCTTGAACGCATTACGATAGGCCCAAAGTGACTCATCGAGCTTGATTGACCAGTCCATCAGAGATTGATCGATCGTTTTTAAAAAAATCCCCTTGAGTTCATGATTTTTTAGGTCCTCCTGATCGCTTGCATGTGGGTGAGAAGCGATGATCAATCGATTAGATGTCCCAATGAGTTGGGAAACTCATTTGAAAATTCTGTGAAAGTGAGTACCCCGATCGCTTATGATCGAGTGACGGCGTCGAAACGTGTCAAATGGAATTGCATGAAACTTTCCCACCGCCTGCGCATCATTAGCTTTCTCCTTGTACAACCTCTCGGTTTCGTATGCATGGACCCAATAGTCCTCCAACTCTAGTAGTATGTACATCTTTCTAAAGCAACAAGACGAGCATCCATATTTAGTAGCCTCACCGCACATAATGCCTTATTCTCAAGCGGGACATATAAATGAAAAGCTTTGCCGTAAACTAGTAGACAATGAGTAGTTCCGATAGACGTCTTGAACGTATTACGATAGGCCCAAGCGACTCATCGAGCTTGATTGACCTATCTATCAGAGATTGATCGATCATTTTTTCAAAAATCCCCTTGAGTTCACGATTTTTTAGGTCCTCCTGATCGCTTGCATGTGGGTGGTAAGCGATGATCAATCCATTAGAGGTTCCAAGGAATTGGGAAACTCGTTTGAAAAATCTCTAAAAGTGAGTACCCCGATCGGTTATGAGCGAGTGACGATCGTCGAAACGTGTGAAATGGCATTGCATGAACTTTACCACCACGTTCACAACATTAGCATTCTTCTTGTATAACCTCTCGGTTTCATATGAATGAAACCAATACTCCTCCAACTCTAGTACCATGTACATTCTTTCTAAAGCAACAAGACTAGAATCAATATTTAGTAGCTTCACCGCCCATAATGCCATATTTTCAAGGGAGACATATAAATGAAAAGCTTTGCCATAAAATAGTCGACAATGAGAAGTCCCGATAGACGTCTTGAACGCATTTCGATAGGCCCATAGCAAGTCATCGAGCATCATTGACCGGTCCATCGAGAGATTGATCGATCATTTTTTTAAAAATCACCTTGAGGTCCCGATTTTTTAGGTCCTTGCGATCGCTTGCATGTGGGTGGTAAGCGATGATCAATCCATTAGAAGTCCCAATGAGTTGGGAAACTCATTTGAAAATTCTCTAAAAGTGAATACCCGGATCACTTATAAGCTGAGTGACGGGCGTTGAAACGTGTGAAAAGGCATTGTAAGAAGTTTACCACCGCCTTCGCATCATTAGCATTCTTCTTGTATAACCTCTCGGTTTCATATGAATGAAACCAATACTCCTCCAACTCTAGTACCATGTACATTCGTTCTAAAGCAACAAGACTAGAATCCATATTTAGTAGCTTCACCGCCCATAATGCCTTATTCTCAAGTGGGACATATAAATGAAAAGCTTTTCTATAGACTAGTCGACAATGAGAAGTGCCGATAGGCATCTTGAACGCATTACGATAGGCCCAAAGTGACTCATCGAGCTTGATTGACCGGTCCATCGAGAGATTGATCGATCGTTTTTAAAAAAATCCCCTTGAGTTCATGATTTTTTAGGTCCTCTGATCGCTTGCATGTGGGTGAGAAGCGATGATCAATCGATTAGATGTCCCAATGAGTTGGGAAACTCATTTGAAAATTCCGTGAAAGTGAGTACCCCGATCGCTTATGATCGAGTGACGGCGTCGAAACGTGTCAAATGGAATTGCATGAAACTTTCCCACCGCCTGCGCATCATTAGCTTTCTCCTTGTACAACCTCTCGGTTTCGTATGCATGGACCCTATAGTCCTCCAACTCTAGTAGTATGTACATCTTTCTAAAGCAACAAGACGAGCATCCATATTTAGTAGCCTCACCGCACATAATGCCTTATTCTCGAGCGGGACATATAAATGAAAAGCTTTGCTGTAAACTAGTAGACAATGAGTAGTTCCGATAGACGTCTTGAACGTATTACGATAGGCCCAAGCGACTCATCGAGCTTGATTGACCATCTATCGAGAGATTGATCGATCATTTTTTCAAAAATCCCCTTGAGTTC
The DNA here is from genome assembly GCA_030674075.2 of Linum usitatissimum. Classification (NCBI taxonomy): domain Eukaryota; kingdom Viridiplantae; phylum Streptophyta; class Magnoliopsida; order Malpighiales; family Linaceae; genus Linum; species Linum usitatissimum. The sequence goes on from JAUJYP020001278.1 coordinate 50,263, forward strand.
ACGATTTTTAGGTCCTCCCGATCGCTTGCATGTGGGTGGTAAGCGATGATCAATCCATTAGAGGTTCCAAGGAATTGGGAAACTCGTTTGAAAAATCTCTAAAAGTGAGTACCCCGATCGGTTATGAGCGAGTGACGATCGTCGAAACGTGTGAAATGGCATTGCATGAACTTTACCACCACGTTCACAACATTAGCATTCTTCTTGTATAACCTCTCGGTTTCATATGAATGAAACCAATACTCCTCTAACTCTAGTACCATGTACATTCTTTCTAAAGCAACAAGACTAGAATCAATATTTAGTAGCTTCACCGCCCATAATGCCATATTTTCAAGGGAGACATATAAATGAAAAGCTTTGCCATAAAATAGTCGACAATGAGAAGTCCCGATAGACGTCTTGAACGCATTTCGATAGGCCCATAGCAAGTCATCGAGCATCGTTGACCGATCCATCGAGAGATTGATCGATCATTTTTTTAAAAATCACCTTGAGGTCCCGATTTTTTTAGGTCCTTGCGATCGCTTGCATGTGGGTGGTAAGCGATGATCAATCCATTAGAAGTCCCAATGAGTTGGGAAACTCATTTGAAAATTCTCTAAAAGTGAATACCCGGATCACTTATAAGCGAGTGACGGGCGTTGAAACGTGTGAAAAGGCATTGTAAGAAGTTTACCACCGCCTTCGCATCATTAGCATTCTTCTTGTATAACCTCTCGGTTTCATATGAATGAAACCAATACTCCTCCAACTCTAGTACCATGTACATTCTTTCTAAAGCAACAAGACTAGAATCCATATTTAGTAGCTTCACCGCCCATAATGCCTTATTCTCAAGTGGGACATATAAATGAAAAGCTTTTCTATAGACTAGTCGACAATGAGAAGTGCCGGTAGGCATCTTGAACGCATTACGATAGGCCCAAAGTGACTCATCGAGCTTGATTGACCGATCCATCGAGAGATTGATCGATCGTTTTTAAAAAAAAATCCCCTTGAGTTCATGATTTTTTAGGTCCTTCTGATCGCTTGCATGTGGGTGAGAAGCGATGATCAATCGATTAGATGTCCCAATGAGTTGGGAAACTCATTTGAAAATTCTGTGAAAGTGAGTACCCCGATCGCTTATGATCGAGTGACGGCGTCGAAACGTGTCAAATTGAATTGCATGAAACTTTCCCACCGCCCGCGCATCATTAGCTTTCTCCTTGTACAACCTCTCGGTTTCGTATGCATGGACCCTATAATCCTCCAACTCTAGTAGTATGTACATCTTTCTAAAGCAACGAGACGAGCATCCATATTTAGTAGCCTCACCGCACATAATGCCTTATTCTCAAGCGGGATATATAAATGAAAAGCTTTGCCGTAAAGTAGTAGACAATGAGTATTTCCGATAGACGTCTTGAACGTATTACGATAGGCCCAAGGGCGACTCATCGAGCTTGATTGACTTCCGTCCATCGAGAGATTGATCGATCATTTTTTCAAAAATCCCCTTGAGTTCACGATTTTAGGTCCTCCCGATCGCTTGCATGTCGGTGGTAAGCGATGATCAATCCATTGGAGGTTCCAAGGAGTTGGGAAACTCGTTTGAAAAATCTCTAAAAGTGAGTACCCCGATCGGTTATGACTGAGTGACGATCGTCGAAACGTGTGAAATGGCATTGCATGAACTTTACCACCACCTTCACAACATTAGCATTCTTCTTGTATAACCTCTCGGTTTCATATGAATGAAACCAATACTCCTCCAACTCTAGTTCCATGTACATTCTTTCTAAAGCAACAAGACTAGAATCAATATTTAGTAGCTTCACCGCCCATAATGCCATATTTTCAAGGGAGGCATATAAATGAAAAGCTTTTCCATAAAATAGTCGACAATGAGAAGTCTCGATAGACGTCTTGAAAGCATTTCGATAGGCCCATAGCAAGTCATCGAGCATCGTTGACCGATCCATCGGAGATTGATCGATCATTTTTTTAAATAATCCCCTCGAGGTCCCGATTTTTTTAGGTCCTTGCGATCGCTTGCATGTGGGTGGTAAGCGATGATCAATCCATTAGAAGTCCCGATGAGTTGGGAAACTCATTTGAAAATTCTCTAAAAGTGAATACCCCAGATCACTTATAAGCGAGTGACGGGCGTTGAAACGTGTGAAAAGGCATTGTAAGAAGTTTACCACCGCCTTCGCATCATTAGCATTCTTCTTGTATAACCTCTCGGTTTCATATGAATGAAACCAATACTCCTCCAACTCTAGTACCATGTACATTCTTTCTAAAGCAACAAGACTAGAATCCATATTTAGTAGCTTCACCGCCCATAATGCCTTATTCTCAAGTGGGACATATAAATGAAAAGCTTTTCTATAGACTAGTCGACAATGAGAAGTGCCGATAGGCATCTTGAACGCATTACGATAGGCCCAAAGTGACTCATCGAGCTTGATTGACCGATCCATCGAGAGATTGATCGATCGTTTTAAAAAAATCCCCTTGAGTTCATGATTTTTAGGTCCTCTGATCGCTTGCATGTGGGTGAGATGCGATGATCAATCGATTAGATGTCCCAATGAGTTGGGAAACTCATTTGAAAATTCGTGAAAGTGAGTACCCCGATCGCTTATGATCGAGTGACGGTGTCGAAACGTGTCAAATGGAATTGCATGAAACTTTCCCACCGCTGCGCATCATTAGCTTTCTCCTTGTACAACCTCTCGGTTTCGTATGCATGGACCCTATAATCCTCCGACTCTAGTAGTATGTACATCTTTCTAAAGCAACAAGACGAGCATCCATATTTAGTAGCCTCACCGCACATAATGCCTTATTCTCAAGCGGGACATATAAATGAAAAGCTTTTGCCGTAAACTAGTAGACAATGAGTAGTTACGATAGACGTCTTGAACGTATTACGATAGGCCCAAGAGCGACTCATCGAGCTTGATTGACATGTCTATCGGAGATTGATCGATCATTTTTTCAAAAATCCCCTTGAGTTCACAATTTTGAGGTCCTCGATCGCTTGCATGTGGGTGGTAAGCGATGATCAATCCATTAGAGGTTCCAAGGAATTGGGAAACTCGTTTGAAAAATCTCTAAAAGTGAGTACCCGATCGGTTATGACTGAGTGACGATCGTCGAAACATGTGAAATGGCATTGCATGAACTTTACCACCACGTTCACTACATTAGCACTCTTCTTGTATAACCTCTCGGTTTCATATGAATGAAACCAATACTCCTCCAACTCTAGTACCATGTACATTCTTTCTAAAGCAACAAGACTAGAATCAATATTTAGTAGCTTCATCGCCCATAATGCCATATTTTCAAGGGAGACATATAAATGAAAAGCTTTGCCATAAAATAGTCGACAATGAGAAGTCCCGATAGACGTCTTGAACGCATTTTGATAGGGCCATAGCAAGTCATCGAGCATCATTGACCAGTCCATCAGAGATTGATCGATCATTTTTTAAATAATCCCCTTGAGGTCGCGATTTTTTAGGTCCTTGCGATCGCTTGCATGTGGGTGGTAAGCGATGATCAATCCATTAGAAGTCCCAATGAGTTGGGAAACTCATTTGAAAATTCTATAAAAGTGAATACCCAGATCACTTATAAGCGAGTGACGGGCGTTGAAACGTGTGAAAAGGCAGTGTAAGAAGTTTACCACCGCCTTCGCATCATTAGCATTCTTCTTGTATAACCTCTCGGTTTCATATGAATGAAACCAATACTCCTCCAACTCTAGTACCATGTACATTCTTTCTAAAGCAACAAGACTAGAATCAATATTTAGTAGCTTCACCGCCCATAATGCCATATTTTCAAGGGAGACATATAAATGAAAAGCTTTGCCATAAAATAGTCGACAATGAGAAGTCTAGATAGACGTCTTGAACGCATTTCTATAGGCCCATAGCAAGTCATCGAGCATCATTGACCGATCCATCGAGAGATTGATCGATCATTTTTTTAAAAATCACCTTGAGGTCCCGATTTTTTAGGTCCTTGCGATCGCTTGCATGTGGGTGGTAAGCGATGATCAATCCATTAGAAGTCCCAATGAGTTGGGAAACTCATTTGAAAATTCTCTAAAAGTGAATACCCATATCACTTATAAGCGAGTGACGGGCGTTGAAACGTGTGAAAAGGCATTGTAAGAAGTTTACCACCGCCTTCGCATCATTAGCATTCTTCTTGTATAACCTCTCGGTTTCATATGAATGAAACCAATACTCCTCCAACTCTAGTACCATGTACATTCTTTCTAAAGCAACAAGACTAGAATCCATATTTAGTAACTTCACCGCCCATAATGCCTTATTCTCGAGTGGGACATATAAACGAACAAGCTTTTTTCTATAGACTAGTCGACAATGAGAAGTGCTCGATAGGCATCTTGAACGCATTACGATGGGCCCAAAGGGGGGGGGGGGGTGACTCATCGAGCTTGATTGACCGATCCATGCGAGATTGATCGATCGTTTTTAAAAAAATCCCTTGAGTTCATGATTTTTAGGTCCTCCGATCGCTTGCATGTGGGTGGAGCGATGATCAATCGATTAGATGTCCCAATGAGTTGGGAAACTCATTTGAAAATTCGAATCAGTACCGATCGCTTTATGATCGAGTGACGGCGTCGAAACGTGTCAAATGGAATTGCATGAAACTTTCCCATCGCACACGCATCATTAGCTTTCTCCTTGTACAACCTCTCGGTTTCGTATGCATGGACCCTATAGTCCTCCAACTCTAGTAGTATGTACATCTTTCTAAAAGCAACAGAAGACGAGCATCCATATTTAGTAGCCTCCGCACATAATGCCTTATTCTCAAGCGGGACATATAAATGAAAAGCTTTGCCGTAAACTAGTAGACAATGAGTAGTTACGATAGACGTCTTGAACGTATTACGATAGGCCCAAGCGACTCATCGAGCTTGATTGACTATCTATCGAGAGATTGATCGATCATTTTTTCAAAAATCCCCTTGGAGTTCACGATTTTTTAGGTCCTCTGATCGCTTGCATGTGGGTGGTAAGCGATGATCAATCCATTAGAGGTTCCAGGAATTGGGAAACTCGTTTGAAAAATCTCTAAAAGTAGTACCGCGATCGGTTATGGCCAGTGACGATCGTGAAACGTGTGAAATGGCATTGCGTAATGAACTTTACCACCACGTTCACAACATTAGCATTCTTCTTGTATAACCTCGGTTTCATATGAATGAAACCAATACTCCTCCAACTCTAGTACCATGTACATTCTTTCTAAAGCAACAAGACTAGAATCAATATTTAGTAGCTTCGCCCATAATGCCCATATTTTCAGGAGACATATAAATGAAAAGCTTTTGCCATAAAATAGTCGACAATGAGAAGTCCCGATAGACGTCTTGAACGCATTTCGATAGGCCCATAGCAAGTCATTGAGCATCGTTGACCGATCCATCGAAGATTGATCGATCATTTTTTTTAAAAATCACCTTGAGGTCCGATTTTTTTAGGTCACTTGCGATCGCTTGCATGTGGGTGGTAAGCGATGATCAATCCATTAGAAGTCCCAATGAGTTGGGAAACTCATTTGAAAATTCTCTAAAAGTGAATACCCAGATCACTTATAAGCGAGTGACGGGCGTTGAAACGTGTGAAAAGGCATTGTAAAGTTTACCACCGCCTTCGCATCATTAGCATTCTTCTTGTATAACCTCTCGGTTTCATATGAATGAAACCAATACTCCTCAACTCTAGTACCATGTACATTCTTTAAAAGCAACAAGACTAGAATCCATATTTAGTAGCTTCACCGCCCATAGTGCCTTATTCTCAAGTGGGACATATAAATGAAAAGCTTTTCTATGGACTAGTCGACAATGAGAAGTGCCGATAGGCATCTTGAACGCATTACGATAGGCCCAAAGTGACTCATCGAGCTTGATTGACCGATCCATCGAGAGATTGATCGATCGTTTTTAAAAAAATCCCCTTGAGTTCATGATTTTTTAGGTCCTCTGATCGCTTGCATGTGGGTGAGAAGCGATGATCAATCGATTAGATGTCCACGATGAGTTGGGAAACTCATTTTGAAAATTACATTGAAAGTGAGTACCCATCGCTTATGATCGAGTGACGGCGTCGAAACGTGTGAAATGGAATTGCATGAAACTTTCCCACCGCACTACGCCATCTTTAGCTTTCTCCTTGTCCGACCTCTCGGTTTCGTATGCATGGACCACATAGTCCTCCAACTCTAGTAGTATGTACATCTTTCTAAAGCGACAAGACGAGCATCCATATTTAGTAGCCTCACCGCACATAATGCCTTATTCTCAAGCGGGACATATAAATGAAAAGCTTTGCGTAAACTAGTAGACAATGAGTAGTTCGATAGACGTCTTGAACGTATTACGATAGGCCCAGCGACTCGTGGAACGATTAACATCTATCGAGATTGATCGATCATTTTTCAAAAATCCCCTTGAGTTCACGATTTTTAGGTCCTCGTGATCGCTTGCATGTGGGTGGTAAGCGATGATCAATCCATTAGGGGTTCCGGAGGTGGGAAACTCGTTTGAAATATCTCTAAAAGTGAGTACCCCGATCGGTTATGGCGAGTGACGATCGTCGAAACGTGTGAAATGGCATTGCATGAACTTTACCACGTTCACAACGTTAGCATTCTTCTTGTATAACCTCTCGGTTTCATATGAATGAAACCAATACTCCTTGACTCTAGTACCATGTACATTCTTTCTAAACAAATTAGAATCAATATTTAGTAGCTTCACCGCCCATACCATATTTTCAAGGGAGACATATAAATGAAAAGCTTTGCCATAAAATAGTCGACAATGAGAAGTCTAGATAGACGTCTTGAACGCATTTCGATAGGCCCGTAGCAAGTCATCGAGCATCGTTGACCGGTCCATCGAGAGATTGATCGATCATTTTTTAAAAAAAAAATCACCTTGAGGTCCCGATTTTTAGGTCCTTGCGATCGCTTGCATGTGGGTGGTAAGCGATGATCAATCCATTAGAAGTCCCGATGAGTTGGGAAACTCATTTGAAAATTCTCTAAAAGTGAATACCCCGGATCACTTATGGCGTGAGTGACGGGCGTTGAAACGTGTGAAAAATTGAAGTTTACCACCGCCTTCGCATCATTAGCATTCTTCTTGTATAACCTCTCGGTTTCCTTATGAATGAAACCGATACTCCTCCGACTCGCAGTACCATGTACGTTCTTTTCCAAAGCAACTGAGACTAGAATCCATATTTAGTAGCTTCACCGCCCATAATGCCTTATTCTCAAGTGGGACATATAAATGAAAAGCTTTTCTATAGACTAGTCGACAATGAGAAGTGCCGATAGGCATCTTGAACGCATTACGATACTGAAGTGACTCATCGAGCTTGATTGACCGATCCATCGGAGATTGATCGATCGTTTTTTAAAAAAATCCCCTTGAGTTCTTGATTTTTTAGGTCCTCATGATCGCTTGCATGTGGGTGAGAAGCGATGATCAATCGATTAGATGTCCCAATGAGTTGGGAAACTCATTTGAAAATTACGAAAGTGAGTACCCCGATCGCTTATGATCGAGTGACGGCGTCGAAACGTGTCAAATCGAATTGCATGAAACTTTTCCACACCACATCATTAGCTTTCTCCTTGTACAACCTCTCGGTTTCGTATGCATGGACCATATAATCCTCCAACTCTAGTAGTATGTGCATCTTTCTAAAGCAACAAGACGAGCATCCATATTTAGTAGCCTCACCGCACCTAATCCCTTATTCTCGAGCGGGACATATACTAGTGTGAAAAGCTTTGCCGTAAACTAGTAGACAATTAGTAGTTTTCGATAGACGTCTTGAACGTATTACGATAGGCCCAGCGACTCATGGAGCTTGATTGACTTGTATCGGAGATTGATCGATCATTTTTTCAAAAATCCCCTTGAGTTCACGATTTTTAGGTCCTCATTGGCTTGCATGTGGGTGTAAGCGATGATCAATCCATTAGAGGTTCCGAGGAATTGGGAAACTCGTTTGAAATATCTCTAAAAGTGAGTACCCCGATCGGTTATGGTGATGACGATCGTCGAAACGTATGAAATGGCATGTGAACTTTACCACCACGTTCACAACATTAGCATTCTTCTTGTATAACCTCTCGGTTTCATATGAATGAAACCAATACTCTCTAACTCTAGTACCATGTACATTCTTTCTAAAGCAACAAGACTAGAATCAATATTTAGTAGCTTCACCGCCCATAATGCCATATTTTCAAGGGAGACATATAAATGAAAAGCTTTGCCATAAAATAGTCGACAATGAGAAGTCTAGATATAGACGTCTTGAACGCATTTCGATAGGCCCATAGCAAGTCATCGAGCATCGTTGACCGATCCATCGAGATTGATCGATCATTTTTTTAAAAATCACCTTGAGGTCCGATTTTTAGGTCCTTGCGATCGCTTGCATGTGGGTGGTAAGCGATGATCAATCCATTAGAGTCCCGATGAGTTGGGAAACTCATTTGAAAATTCTCTAAAAGTGAATACCCATATCACTTATAGCGAGTGACGGGCGTTGAAACGTGTGAAAAGGCATTGTAAGAAGTTTACCACCGCGCTTCGCATCATTAGCATTCTTCTTGTATAACCTCTTGGTTTCATATGAATGAAACCAATACTCCTCCAACTCTAGTACCATGTACATTCTTTCTAAAGCAACGAAGACTAGAATCGATATTTAGTAGCTTCCACCGCCCATAATGCCTTATTCTTAAAGCGGTACATATAAATGAAAAGCTTTCTATAGACTAGTTGACAATGAGAAGTGCGATAGGCATCTTGAACGCATTACGATAGGCCCAAAGTGACTCATCGAGCTTGATTGACCGGTCCATCGAGAGTTTGATCGATCGTTTTTAAAAAATCCCCTTGAGTTCATGATTTTTTAGGTCCTCCTGATCGCTTGCATGTTGGTGAGAAGCGTTGATCAATCGATTAGATGTCCCAATAAGTTGGGAAACTCATTTGAAAATTATGTGAAAGTGAGTACCATGATCGCTTATGATCGAGTGACGGCGTCAAAACGTGTGAAATGGAATTGCATGAAACTTTCCCACCGCCTTTGCATCATTAGCTTTCTCCTTGTACAACCTCTCGGTTTCGTATGCATGGACCCTATAATCCTCGAACTCTAGTAGTATGTATATCTTTCTAAAGCAGCGAGACGAGCATCCATATTTAGTAGCCTAGCGCACATAATGCCTTATTCTCAAGCGGGATATATAAATGAAAAGCTTTGCGGTAAAGTAGTAGACAATGAGTATTTGCGATAGACGTCTTGAACGTATTACGATGGCCCAAGCGACTCATCGAGCTTGATTGACTTGTCCATCGAGAGATTGATCGATCAGTTTTTCAAAAATCCCCTTGAGTTCACGATTTTTAGGTCACTCCGATCGCTTGCATGTCGGTGGTAAGCGATGATCAATCCATTGGAGGTTCCGAGGAGTTGGGAAACTCGTTTGAAAAATCTCTAAAAGTGAGTACCCCGATCGGTTATAGTGAGTGACGATCGTCGAAACGTGTGAAATGGCATTGCATGAACTTTACCACCACCTTCACAACATTAGCATTCTTCTTGTATAACCTCTCGGTTTCATATGAATGAAACCGATACTCCTCCAACTCTAGTTCCATGTACATTCTTTCTAAAGCAACAAGGCTAGAATCAATATTTAGTAGCTTCACCGCCCTAATGCCATATTTTCAGGGAGGCATATAAATGAAAAGCTTTTCCATAAAATAGTCGACAATGAGAAGTCTAGATAGACGTCTTGAAAGCATTTCGATAGACCCGATAGCAACTCATCGAGCATCGTTGACTTATCCATCGAGAGATTGATCGATCATTTTTTAAAAAATCCCCTTGAGGTCCCGATTTTTAGGTCCTTGTGATCGCTTGCATGTGGGTGGTAAGCGATGATCAATCCATTAGAAGTCCAAGTTGGGAAACTCATTTGAAAATTCTCTAAAAGTGAATACCCGGATCACTTATAGCGAGTGACGGGCGTTGAAACGTGTGAAAAGGCATTGTATGAAGTTTACCACCGCCTTCGCATCATTAGCATTCTTCTTGTATAACCTCTCGGTTTCATATGAATGAAACCAATACTCCTCCAACTCTGAGTACCATGTACATTCTTTCTAAAGCAACAAGACTAGAATCCATATTTAGTAGCTTCACGCCACATAATGCCTTATTCTCAAGCGGGACATATAAATGAAAAGCTTTTCTATAGACTAGTCGACAATGAGAAGTGCGATATAGGCATCTTGAACATTACGATAGACCCAAAGTGACTCATCGAGCTTGATTGACCGATCCATCGAGATTGATCGATCGTTTTTAAAAAAAATCCCTTGAGTTCATGATTTTTTAGGTCTTTCTGATCGCTTACATGTGGGTGAGAAACGATGATCAATCGATTAGATGTCCCAATGAGTTGGGAAACTCATTAGAAAATTCTATGAAAGTGAGTACCCCGATCGCTTATGATCGAGTGACGGCGTCAAAACGTGTGAAATGGAATTGCATGAACTTTACCACCCGCCTTCGCATCATTAGCTTTCTCCTTGTACAACCTCTCGGTTTCGTATGCATGGACTATAATCCTCCAACTCTAGTAGTATGTACATCTTTCTAAAGCAACAAGACGAGCATCCATATTTAGTAGCCTCGCGCACATAATTCCTTATTCTCAAGCGGAACATATAAATGAAAAGCTTTGCCATTAGCTAGTAGGCAATGAGTAGTTCCGATGGAGCTTCTTGAGCGCATTACGATAGGCCCGAAAGCGACTCGTCGAGCTTGATTGACCGATCCATCGGATATTGATCGATTGTTTTCATAAATCCCGCCGAGTTCGCGATTTTTGGAGTCCTCTGATCGCTTGCATGTGGGTGGTAAGCGATGATCAATTCATTAGAGGTTCCGAGGAGTTGGGAAACTCGTTTGAAAATTCTCTAAATGTGAGTACCGATCGGTTATGTGACGATCATCGAAACGTGTGAAATGACATTGCTTGAACTTTACCACCACCTTCACAACATTAGCATTGTCCTTGTATAATCTCTCGGTTTCGTATGCATGGAACACAGTACACCTCCAACTCTAGTACCATGTACATTCTTTTAAAGCAACAAGACTAGCATCCATAGTTAGTAGCTTCATCGACCATAATGCCGTATTCTCTACCGAGACATATAAATGAAAAGCTTTCCCATAAACTAGTAGACAATGAGTAGTTATGATTGACGACTTGAACGCATTTCGATAGGCTCAAAGTGAGTCATCAAGCTTGATTGACCCGTCCATCGAGAGATTGATGCGATCATTTTTTCAAAAATCCCCTTGTGGTCACGATCGTTCGGTTCCCACCGATCGCTTGCATGTGGGTGGTAAGAGATGATCCATCGATTAGATGTCCCCGATGAGTTGGGAAACCTATTTGAAAATTCTGCGAAA
>JAUJYP020001279.1:0-62452 GCA_030674075.2 Linum usitatissimum
CTCAATTTGTAGCCATTACCTACCACGTGAAATATTAGCCCATTTAAAAAGTTCTAATTTCCACCTCAAATTTGTCAATTTCCGGAGACCTATGGAAATGAACCATTTTGACATGAAAATTTCAAATTTTCAAATCGATTAGTATTTAACATGCATGTTGGAAATAACTTAAAAGCTAAGTTTCATCATAATGACCCTGAAATAATTGGATTATGAATTTTAAAATCATATTAACTCGATATTGTTTTATCATGTGAAGAAATATTATCTAACTTTATTTGCCTATTATTTGAAGGGCTTAACATGGTGAAACCTCAATTTGTAGCCATTACCTACACGTGAAATATTAGCCCATTTAAAAAGTTCTAATTTCCACCTCAAAATTTGTCAATTTCCAAAGGAACACCTATGGAAATGAACCATTTTGACATGAAAATTTCAAATTTTCAAATCGATTAGTATTTAACATGCATGTTGGAAATAACTTAAAAGCTAAGTTTCATCATAATGACCCCTTGAAATAATTGGATTATGAATTTTAAAATCATATTAACTCGATATTGTTTTATCATGTGAAGAAATATTATCTAACTTTATTTGCCTATTATTTGAAGGGCTTAACATGGTGAAACCTCAATTTGTAGCCATTACCTACACGTGAAATATTAGCCCATTTAAAAAGTTCTAATTTCCACCTCAAAATTTGTCAATTTCCAAAGGGAACACCTATGGAAATGAACCATTTTGACATGAAAATTTCAAATTTTCAAATCGATTAGTATTTAACATGCATGTTGGAAATAACTTAAAAGCTAAGTTTCATCATAATGACCCCTTGAAATAATTGGATTATGAATTTTAAAATCATATTAACTCGATATTGTTTTATCATGTGAAGAAATATTATCTAACTTTATTTGCCTATTATTTGAAGGGCTTAACATGGTGAAACCTCAATTTGTAGCCATTACCTACACGTGAAATATTAGCCCATTTAAAAAGTTCTAATTTCCACCTCAAAATTTGTCAATTTCCAAAGGGAACACCTATGGAAATGAACCATTTTGACATGAAAATTTCAAATTTTCAAATCGATTAGTATTTAACATGCATGTTGGAAATAACTTAAAAGCTAAGTTTCATCATAATGACCCGAAATAATTGGATTATGAATTTTAAAATCATATTAACTCGATATTGTTTTATCATGTGAAGAAATATTATCTAACTTTATTTGCCTATTATTTGAAGGGCTTAACATGGTGAAACCTCAATTTGTAGCCATTACCTACACGTGAAATATTAGCCCATTTAAAAAGTTCTAATTTCCACCTCAAAATTTGTCAATTTCCAAAGGGAACACCTATGGAAATGAACCATTTTGACATGAAAATTTCAAATTTTCAAATCGATTAGTATTTAACATGCATGTTGGAAATAACTTAAAAGCTAAGTTTCATCATAATGACCCCTTGAAATAATTGGATTATGAATTTTAAAATCATATTAACTCGATATTGTTTTATCATGTGAAGAAATATTATCTAACTTTATTTGCCTATTATTTGAAGGGCTTAACATGGTGAAACCTCAATTTGTAGCCATTACCTACACGTGAAATATTAGCCCATTTAAAAAGTTCTAATTTCCACCTCAAAATTTGTCAATTTCCAAAGGGAACACCTATGGAAATGAACCATTTTGACATGAAAATTTCAAATTTTCAAATCGATTAGTATTTAACATGCATGTTGGAAATAACTTAAAAGCTAAGTTTCATCATAATGACCCCTTGAAATAATTGGATTATGAATTTTAAAATCATATTAACTCGATATTGTTTTATCATGTGAAGAAATATTATCTAACTTTATTTGCCTATTATTTGAAGGGCTTAACATGGTGAAACCTCAATTTGTAGCCATTACCTACACGTGAAATATTAGCCCATTTAAAAAGTTCTAATTTCCACCTCAAAATTTGTCAATTTCCAAAGGGAACACCTATGGAAATGAACCATTTTGACATGAAAATTTCAAATTTTCAAATCGATTAGTATTTAACATGCATGTTGGAAATAACTTAAAAGCTAAGTTTCATCATAATGACCCCTGAAATAATTGGATTATGAATTTTAAAATCATATTAACTCGATATTGTTTTATCATGTGAAGAAATATTATCTAACTTTATTTGCCTATTATTTGAAGGGCTTAACATGGTGAAACCTCAATTTGTAGCCATTACCTACACGTGAAATATTAGCCCATTTAAAAAGTTCTAATTTCCACCTCAAAATTTGTCAATTTCCAAAGGGAACACCTATGGAAATGAACCATTTTGACATGAAAATTTCAAATTTTCAAATCGATTAGTATTTAACATGCATGTTGGAAATAACTTAAAAGCTAAGTTTCATCATAATGACCCCTTGAAATAATTGGATTATGAATTTTAAAATCATATTAACTCGATATTGTTTTATCATGTGAAGAAATATTATCTAACTTTATTTGCCTATTATTTGAAGGGCTTAACATGGTGAAACCTCAATTTGTAGCCATTACCTACACGTGAAATATTAGCCCATTTAAAAAGTTCTAATTTCCACCTCAAAATTTGTCAATTTCCAAAGGGAACACCTATGGAAATGAACCATTTTGACATGAAAATTTCAAATTTTCAAATCGATTAGTATTTAACATGCATGTTGGAAATAACTTAAAAGCTAAGTTTCATCATAATGACCCCTTGAAATAATTGGATTATGAATTTTAAAATCATATTAACTCGATATTGTTTTATCATGTGAAGAAATATTATCTAACTTTATTTGCCTATTATTTGAAGGGCTTAACATGGTGAAACCTCAATTTGTAGCCATTACCTACACGTGAAATATTAGCCCATTTAAAAAGTTCTAATTTCCACCTCAAAATTTGTCAATTTCCAAAGGGAACACCTATGGAAATGAACCATTTTGACATGAAAATTTCAAATTTTCAAATCGATTAGTATTTAACATGCATGTTGGAAATAACTTAAAAGCTAAGTTTCATCATAATGACCCCTTGAAATAATTGGATTATGAATTTTAAAATCATATTAACTCGATATTGTTTTATCATGTGAAGAAATATTATCTAACTTTATTTGCCTATTATTTGAAGGGCTTAACATGGTGAAACCTCAATTTGTAGCCATTACCTACACGTGAAATATTAGCCCATTTAAAAAGTTCTAATTTCCACCTCAAAATTTGTCAATTTCCAAAGGGAACACCTATGGAAATGAACCATTTTGACATGAAAATTTCAAATTTTCAAATCGATTAGTATTTAACATGCATGTTGGAAATAACTTAAAAGCTAAGTTTCATCATAATGACCCCTTGAAATAATTGGATTATGAATTTTAAAATCATATTAACTCGATATTGTTTTATCATGTGAAGAAATATTATCTAACTTTATTTGCCTATTATTTGAAGGGCTTAACATGGTGAAACCTCAATTTGTAGCCATTACCTACACGTGAAATATTAGCCCATTTAAAAAGTTCTAATTTCCACCTCAAAATTTGTCAATTTCCAAAGGGAACACCTATGGAAATGAACCATTTTGACATGAAAATTTCAAATTTTCAAATCGATTAGTATTTAACATGCATGTTGGAAATAACTTAAAAGCTAAGTTTCATCATAATGACCCCTTGAAATAATTGGATTATGAATTTTAAAATCATATTAACTCGATATTGTTTTATCATGTGAAGAAATATTATCTAACTTTATTTGCCTATTATTTGAAGGGCTTAACATGGTGAAACCTCAATTTGTAGCCATTACCTACACGTGAAATATTAGCCCATTTAAAAAGTTCTAATTTCCACCTCAAAATTTGTCAATTTCCAAAGGGAACACCTATGGAAATGAACCATTTTGACATGAAAATTTCAAATTTTCAAATCGATTAGTATTTAACATGCATGTTGGAAATAACTTAAAAGCTAAGTTTCATCATAATGACCCCTTGAAATAATTGGATTATGAATTTTAAAATCATATTAACTCGATATTGTTTTATCATGTGAAGAAATATTATCTAACTTTATTTGCCTATTATTTGAAGGGCTTAACATGGTGAAACCTCAATTTGTAGCCATTACCTACACGTGAAATATTAGCCCATTTAAAAAGTTCTAATTTCCACCTCAAAATTTGTCAATTTCCAAAGGGAACACCTATGGAAATGAACCATTTTGACATGAAAATTTCAAATTTTCAAATCGATTAGTATTTAACATGCATGTTGGAAATAACTTAAAAGCTAAGTTTCATCATAATGACCCCTTGAAATAATTGGATTATGAATTTTAAAATCATATTAACTCGATATTGTTTTATCATGTGAAGAAATATTATCTAACTTTATTTGCCTATTATTTGAAGGGCTTAACATGGTGAAACCTCAATTTGTAGCCATTACCTACACGTGAAATATTAGCCCATTTAAAAAGTTCTAATTTCCACCTCAAAATTTGTCAATTTCCAAAGGGAACACCTATGGAAATGAACCATTTTGACATGAAAATTTCAAATTTTCAAATCGATTAGTATTTAACATGCATGTTGGAAATAACTTAAAAGCTAAGTTTCATCATAATGACCCCTTGAAATAATTGGATTATGAATTTTAAAATCATATTAACTCGATATTGTTTTATCATGTGAAGAAATATTATCTAACTTTATTTGCCTATTATTTGAAGGGCTTAACATGGTGAAACCTCAATTTGTAGCCATTACCTACACGTGAAATATTAGCCCATTTAAAAAGTTCTAATTTCCACCTCAAAATTTGTCAATTTCCAAAGGGAACACCTATGGAAATGAACCATTTTGACATGAAAATTTCAAATTTTCAAATCGATTAGTATTTAACATGCATGTTGGAAATAACTTAAAAGCTAAGTTTCATCATAATGACCCCTTGAAATAATTGGATTATGAATTTTAAAATCATATTAACTCGATATTGTTTTATCATGTGAAGAAATATTATCTAACTTTATTTGCCTATTATTTGAAGGGCTTAACATGGTGAAACCTCAATTTGTAGCCATTACCTACACGTGAAATATTAGCCCATTTAAAAAGTTCTAATTTCCACCTCAAAATTTGTCAATTTCCAAAGGGAACACCTATGGAAATGAACCATTTTGACATGAAAATTTCAAATTTTCAAATCGATTAGTATTTAACATGCATGTTGGAAATAACTTAAAAGCTAAGTTTCATCATAATGACCCCTTGAAATAATTGGATTATGAATTTTAAAATCATATTAACTCGATATTGTTTTATCATGTGAAGAAATATTATCTAACTTTATTTGCCTATTATTTGAAGGGCTTAACATGGTGAAACCTCAATTTGTAGCCATTACCTACACGTGAAATATTAGCCCATTTAAAAAGTTCTAATTTCCACCTCAAAATTTGTCAATTTCCAAAGGGAACACCTATGGAAATGAACCATTTTGACATGAAAATTTCAAATTTTCAAATCGATTAGTATTTAACATGCATGTTGGAAATAACTTAAAAGCTAAGTTTCATCATAATGACCCCTTGAAATAATTGGATTATGAATTTTAAAATCATATTAACTCGATATTGTTTTATCATGTGAAGAAATATTATCTAACTTTATTTGCCTATTATTTGAAGGGCTTAACATGGTGAAACCTCAATTTGTAGCCATTACCTACACGTGAAATATTAGCCCATTTAAAAAGTTCTAATTTCCACCTCAAAATTTGTCAATTTCCAAAGGGAACACCTATGGAAATGAACCATTTTGACATGAAAATTTCAAATTTTCAAATCGATTAGTATTTAACATGCATGTTGGAAATAACTTAAAAGCTAAGTTTCATCATAATGACCCCTTGAAATAATTGGATTATGAATTTTAAAATCATATTAACTCGATATTGTTTTATCATGTGAAGAAATATTATCTAACTTTATTTGCCTATTATTTGAAGGGCTTAACATGGTGAAACCTCAATTTGTAGCCATTACCTACACGTGAAATATTAGCCCATTTAAAAAGTTCTAATTTCCACCTCAAAATTTGTCAATTTCCAAAGGGAACACCTATGGAAATGAACCATTTTGACATGAAAATTTCAAATTTTCAAATCGATTAGTATTTAACATGCATGTTGGAAATAACTTAAAAGCTAAGTTTCATCATAATGACCCCTTGAAATAATTGGATTATGAATTTTAAAATCATATTAACTCGATATTGTTTTATCATGTGAAGAAATATTATCTAACTTTATTTGCCTATTATTTGAAGGGCTTAACATGGTGAAACCTCAATTTGTAGCCATTACCTACACGTGAAATATTAGCCCATTTAAAAAGTTCTAATTTCCACCTCAAAATTTGTCAATTTCCAAAGGGAACACCTATGGAAATGAACCATTTTGACATGAAAATTTCAAATTTTCAAATCGATTAGTATTTAACATGCATGTTGGAAATAACTTAAAAGCTAAGTTTCATCATAATGACCCCTTGAAATAATTGGATTATGAATTTTAAAATCATATTAACTCGATATTGTTTTATCATGTGAAGAAATATTATCTAACTTTATTTGCCTATTATTTGAAGGGCTTAACATGGTGAAACCTCAATTTGTAGCCATTACCTACACGTGAAATATTAGCCCATTTAAAAAGTTCTAATTTCCACCTCAAAATTTGTCAATTTCCAAAGGGAACACCTATGGAAATGAACCATTTTGACATGAAAATTTCAAATTTTCAAATCGATTAGTATTTAACATGCATGTTGGAAATAACTTAAAAGCTAAGTTTCATCATAATGACCCCTTGAAATAATTGGATTATGAATTTTAAAATCATATTAACTCGATATTGTTTTATCATGTGAAGAAATATTATCTAACTTTATTTGCCTATTATTTGAAGGGCTTAACATGGTGAAACCTCAATTTGTAGCCATTACCTACACGTGAAATATTAGCCCATTTAAAAAGTTCTAATTTCCACCTCAAAATTTGTCAATTTCCAAAGGGAACACCTATGGAAATGAACCATTTTGACATGAAAATTTCAAATTTTCAAATCGATTAGTATTTAACATGCATGTTGGAAATAACTTAAAAGCTAAGTTTCATCATAATGACCCCTTGAAATAATTGGATTATGAATTTTAAAATCATATTAACTCGATATTGTTTTATCATGTGAAGAAATATTATCTAACTTTATTTGCCTATTATTTGAAGGGCTTAACATGGTGAAACCTCAATTTGTAGCCATTACCTACACGTGAAATATTAGCCCATTTAAAAAGTTCTAATTTCCACCTCAAAATTTGTCAATTTCCAAAGGGAACACCTATGGAAATGAACCATTTTGACATGAAAATTTCAAATTTTCAAATCGATTAGTATTTAACATGCATGTTGGAAATAACTTAAAAGCTAAGTTTCATCATAATGACCCCTTGAAATAATTGGATTATGAATTTTAAAATCATATTAACTCGATATTGTTTTATCATGTGAAGAAATATTATCTAACTTTATTTGCCTATTATTTGAAGGGCTTAACATGGTGAAACCTCAATTTGTAGCCATTACCTACACGTGAAATATTAGCCCATTTAAAAAGTTCTAATTTCCACCTCAAAATTTGTCAATTTCCAAAGGGAACACCTATGGAAATGAACCATTTTGACATGAAAATTTCAAATTTTCAAATCGATTAGTATTTAACATGCATGTTGGAAATAACTTAAAAGCTAAGTTTCATCATAATGACCCCTTGAAATAATTGGATTATGAATTTTAAAATCATATTAACTCGATATTGTTTTATCATGTGAAGAAATATTATCTAACTTTATTTGCCTATTATTTGAAGGGCTTAACATGGTGAAACCTCAATTTGTAGCCATTACCTACACGTGAAATATTAGCCCATTTAAAAAGTTCTAATTTCCACCTCAAAATTTGTCAATTTCCAAAGGGAACACCTATGGAAATGAACCATTTTGACATGAAAATTTCAAATTTTCAAATCGATTAGTATTTAACATGCATGTTGGAAATAACTTAAAAGCTAAGTTTCATCATAATGACCCCTTGAAATAATTGGATTATGAATTTTAAAATCATATTAACTCGATATTGTTTTATCATGTGAAGAAATATTATCTAACTTTATTTGCCTATTATTTGAAGGGCTTAACATGGTGAAACCTCAATTTGTAGCCATTACCTACACGTGAAATATTAGCCCATTTAAAAAGTTCTAATTTCCACCTCAAAATTTGTCAATTTCCAAAGGGAACACCTATGGAAATGAACCATTTTGACATGAAAATTTCAAATTTTCAAATCGATTAGTATTTAACATGCATGTTGGAAATAACTTAAAAGCTAAGTTTCATCATAATGACCCCTTGAAATAATTGGATTATGAATTTTAAAATCATATTAACTCGATATTGTTTTATCATGTGAAGAAATATTATCTAACTTTATTTGCCTATTATTTGAAGGGCTTAACATGGTGAAACCTCAATTTGTAGCCATTACCTACACGTGAAATATTAGCCCATTTAAAAAGTTCTAATTTCCACCTCAAAATTTGTCAATTTCCAAAGGGAACACCTATGGAAATGAACCATTTTGACATGAAAATTTCAAATTTTCAAATCGATTAGTATTTAACATGCATGTTGGAAATAACTTAAAAGCTAAGTTTCATCATAATGACCCCTTGAAATAATTGGATTATGAATTTTAAAATCATATTAACTCGATATTGTTTTATCATGTGAAGAAATATTATCTAACTTTATTTGCCTATTATTTGAAGGGCTTAACATGGTGAAACCTCAATTTGTAGCCATTACCTACACGTGAAATATTAGCCCATTTAAAAAGTTCTAATTTCCACCTCAAAATTTGTCAATTTCCAAAGGGAACACCTATGGAAATGAACCATTTTGACATGAAAATTTCAAATTTTCAAATCGATTAGTATTTAACATGCATGTTGGAAATAACTTAAAAGCTAAGTTTCATCATAATGACCCCTTGAAATAATTGGATTATGAATTTTAAAATCATATTAACTCGATATTGTTTTATCATGTGAAGAAATATTATCTAACTTTATTTGCCTATTATTTGAAGGGCTTAACATGGTGAAACCTCAATTTGTAGCCATTACCTACACGTGAAATATTAGCCCATTTAAAAAGTTCTAATTTCCACCTCAAAATTTGTCAATTTCCAAAGGGAACACCTATGGAAATGAACCATTTTGACATGAAAATTTCAAATTTTCAAATCGATTAGTATTTAACATGCATGTTGGAAATAACTTAAAAGCTAAGTTTCATCATAATGACCCCTTGAAATAATTGGATTATGAATTTTAAAATCATATTAACTCGATATTGTTTTATCATGTGAAGAAATATTATCTAACTTTATTTGCCTATTATTTGAAGGGCTTAACATGGTGAAACCTCAATTTGTAGCCATTACCTACACGTGAAATATTAGCCCATTTAAAAAGTTCTAATTTCCACCTCAAAATTTGTCAATTTCCAAAGGGAACACCTATGGAAATGAACCATTTTGACATGAAAATTTCAAATTTTCAAATCGATTAGTATTTAACATGCATGTTGGAAATAACTTAAAAGCTAAGTTTCATCATAATGACCCCTTGAAATAATTGGATTATGAATTTTAAAATCATATTAACTCGATATTGTTTTATCATGTGAAGAAATATTATCTAACTTTATTTGCCTATTATTTGAAGGGCTTAACATGGTGAAACCTCAATTTGTAGCCATTACCTACACGTGAAATATTAGCCCATTTAAAAAGTTCTAATTTCCACCTCAAAATTTGTCAATTTCCAAAGGGAACACCTATGGAAATGAACCATTTTGACATGAAAATTTCAAATTTTCAAATCGATTAGTATTTAACATGCATGTTGGAAATAACTTAAAAGCTAAGTTTCATCATAATGACCCCTTGAAATAATTGGATTATGAATTTTAAAATCATATTAACTCGATATTGTTTTATCATGTGAAGAAATATTATCTAACTTTATTTGCCTATTATTTGAAGGGCTTAACATGGTGAAACCTCAATTTGTAGCCATTACCTACACGTGAAATATTAGCCCATTTAAAAAGTTCTAATTTCCACCTCAAAATTTGTCAATTTCCAAAGGGAACACCTATGGAAATGAACCATTTTGACATGAAAATTTCAAATTTTCAAATCGATTAGTATTTAACATGCATGTTGGAAATAACTTAAAAGCTAAGTTTCATCATAATGACCCCTTGAAATAATTGGATTATGAATTTTAAAATCATATTAACTCGATATTGTTTTATCATGTGAAGAAATATTATCTAACTTTATTTGCCTATTATTTGAAGGGCTTAACATGGTGAAACCTCAATTTGTAGCCATTACCTACACGTGAAATATTAGCCCATTTAAAAAGTTCTAATTTCCACCTCAAAATTTGTCAATTTCCAAAGGGAACACCTATGGAAATGAACCATTTTGACATGAAAATTTCAAATTTTCAAATCGATTAGTATTTAACATGCATGTTGGAAATAACTTAAAAGCTAAGTTTCATCATAATGACCCCTTGAAATAATTGGATTATGAATTTTAAAATCATATTAACTCGATATTGTTTTATCATGTGAAGAAATATTATCTAACTTTATTTGCCTATTATTTGAAGGGCTTAACATGGTGAAACCTCAATTTGTAGCCATTACCTACACGTGAAATATTAGCCCATTTAAAAAGTTCTAATTTCCACCTCAAAATTTGTCAATTTCCAAAGGGAACACCTATGGAAATGAACCATTTTGACATGAAAATTTCAAATTTTCAAATCGATTAGTATTTAACATGCATGTTGGAAATAACTTAAAAGCTAAGTTTCATCATAATGACCCCTTGAAATAATTGGATTATGAATTTTAAAATCATATTAACTCGATATTGTTTTATCATGTGAAGAAATATTATCTAACTTTATTTGCCTATTATTTGAAGGGCTTAACATGGTGAAACCTCAATTTGTAGCCATTACCTACACGTGAAATATTAGCCCATTTAAAAAGTTCTAATTTCCACCTCAAAATTTGTCAATTTCCAAAGGGAACACCTATGGAAATGAACCATTTTGACATGAAAATTTCAAATTTTCAAATCGATTAGTATTTAACATGCATGTTGGAAATAACTTAAAAGCTAAGTTTCATCATAATGACCCCTTGAAATAATTGGATTATGAATTTTAAAATCATATTAACTCGATATTGTTTTATCATGTGAAGAAATATTATCTAACTTTATTTGCCTATTATTTGAAGGGCTTAACATGGTGAAACCTCAATTTGTAGCCATTACCTACACGTGAAATATTAGCCCATTTAAAAAGTTCTAATTTCCACCTCAAAATTTGTCAATTTCCAAAGGGAACACCTATGGAAATGAACCATTTTGACATGAAAATTTCAAATTTTCAAATCGATTAGTATTTAACATGCATGTTGGAAATAACTTAAAAGCTAAGTTTCATCATAATGACCCCTTGAAATAATTGGATTATGAATTTTAAAATCATATTAACTCGATATTGTTTTATCATGTGAAGAAATATTATCTAACTTTATTTGCCTATTATTTGAAGGGCTTAACATGGTGAAACCTCAATTTGTAGCCATTACCTACACGTGAAATATTAGCCCATTTAAAAAGTTCTAATTTCCACCTCAAAATTTGTCAATTTCCAAAGGGAACACCTATGGAAATGAACCATTTTGACATGAAAATTTCAAATTTTCAAATCGATTAGTATTTAACATGCATGTTGGAAATAACTTAAAAGCTAAGTTTCATCATAATGACCCCTTGAAATAATTGGATTATGAATTTTAAAATCATATTAACTCGATATTGTTTTATCATGTGAAGAAATATTATCTAACTTTATTTGCCTATTATTTGAAGGGCTTAACATGGTGAAACCTCAATTTGTAGCCATTACCTACACGTGAAATATTAGCCCATTTAAAAAGTTCTAATTTCCACCTCAAAATTTGTCAATTTCCAAAGGGAACACCTATGGAAATGAACCATTTTGACATGAAAATTTCAAATTTTCAAATCGATTAGTATTTAACATGCATGTTGGAAATAACTTAAAAGCTAAGTTTCATCATAATGACCCCTTGAAATAATTGGATTATGAATTTTAAAATCATATTAACTCGATATTGTTTTATCATGTGAAGAAATATTATCTAACTTTATTTGCCTATTATTTGAAGGGCTTAACATGGTGAAACCTCAATTTGTAGCCATTACCTACACGTGAAATATTAGCCCATTTAAAAAGTTCTAATTTCCACCTCAAAATTTGTCAATTTCCAAAGGGAACACCTATGGAAATGAACCATTTTGACATGAAAATTTCAAATTTTCAAATCGATTAGTATTTAACATGCATGTTGGAAATAACTTAAAAGCTAAGTTTCATCATAATGACCCCTTGAAATAATTGGATTATGAATTTTAAAATCATATTAACTCGATATTGTTTTATCATGTGAAGAAATATTATCTAACTTTATTTGCCTATTATTTGAAGGGCTTAACATGGTGAAACCTCAATTTGTAGCCATTACCTACACGTGAAATATTAGCCCATTTAAAAAGTTCTAATTTCCACCTCAAAATTTGTCAATTTCCAAAGGGAACACCTATGGAAATGAACCATTTTGACATGAAAATTTCAAATTTTCAAATCGATTAGTATTTAACATGCATGTTGGAAATAACTTAAAAGCTAAGTTTCATCATAATGACCCCTTGAAATAATTGGATTATGAATTTTAAAATCATATTAACTCGATATTGTTTTATCATGTGAAGAAATATTATCTAACTTTATTTGCCTATTATTTGAAGGGCTTAACATGGTGAAACCTCAATTTGTAGCCATTACCTACACGTGAAATATTAGCCCATTTAAAAAGTTCTAATTTCCACCTCAAAATTTGTCAATTTCCAAAGGGAACACCTATGGAAATGAACCATTTTGACATGAAAATTTCAAATTTTCAAATCGATTAGTATTTAACATGCATGTTGGAAATAACTTAAAAGCTAAGTTTCATCATAATGACCCCTTGAAATAATTGGATTATGAATTTTAAAATCATATTAACTCGATATTGTTTTATCATGTGAAGAAATATTATCTAACTTTATTTGCCTATTATTTGAAGGGCTTAACATGGTGAAACCTCAATTTGTAGCCATTACCTACACGTGAAATATTAGCCCATTTAAAAAGTTCTAATTTCCACCTCAAAATTTGTCAATTTCCAAAGGGAACACCTATGGAAATGAACCATTTTGACATGAAAATTTCAAATTTTCAAATCGATTAGTATTTAACATGCATGTTGGAAATAACTTAAAAGCTAAGTTTCATCATAATGACCCCTTGAAATAATTGGATTATGAATTTTAAAATCATATTAACTCGATATTGTTTTATCATGTGAAGAAATATTATCTAACTTTATTTGCCTATTATTTGAAGGGCTTAACATGGTGAAACCTCAATTTGTAGCCATTACCTACACGTGAAATATTAGCCCATTTAAAAAGTTCTAATTTCCACCTCAAAATTTGTCAATTTCCAAAGGGAACACCTATGGAAATGAACCATTTTGACATGAAAATTTCAAATTTTCAAATCGATTAGTATTTAACATGCATGTTGGAAATAACTTAAAAGCTAAGTTTCATCATAATGACCCCTTGAAATAATTGGATTATGAATTTTAAAATCATATTAACTCGATATTGTTTTATCATGTGAAGAAATATTATCTAACTTTATTTGCCTATTATTTGAAGGGCTTAACATGGTGAAACCTCAATTTGTAGCCATTACCTACACGTGAAATATTAGCCCATTTAAAAAGTTCTAATTTCCACCTCAAAATTTGTCAATTTCCAAAGGGAACACCTATGGAAATGAACCATTTTGACATGAAAATTTCAAATTTTCAAATCGATTAGTATTTAACATGCATGTTGGAAATAACTTAAAAGCTAAGTTTCATCATAATGACCCCTTGAAATAATTGGATTATGAATTTTAAAATCATATTAACTCGATATTGTTTTATCATGTGAAGAAATATTATCTAACTTTATTTGCCTATTATTTGAAGGGCTTAACATGGTGAAACCTCAATTTGTAGCCATTACCTACACGTGAAATATTAGCCCATTTAAAAAGTTCTAATTTCCACCTCAAAATTTGTCAATTTCCAAAGGGAACACCTATGGAAATGAACCATTTTGACATGAAAATTTCAAATTTTCAAATCGATTAGTATTTAACATGCATGTTGGAAATAACTTAAAAGCTAAGTTTCATCATAATGACCCCTTGAAATAATTGGATTATGAATTTTAAAATCATATTAACTCGATATTGTTTTATCATGTGAAGAAATATTATCTAACTTTATTTGCCTATTATTTGAAGGGCTTAACATGGTGAAACCTCAATTTGTAGCCATTACCTACACGTGAAATATTAGCCCATTTAAAAAGTTCTAATTTCCACCTCAAAATTTGTCAATTTCCAAAGGGAACACCTATGGAAATGAACCATTTTGACATGAAAATTTCAAATTTTCAAATCGATTAGTATTTAACATGCATGTTGGAAATAACTTAAAAGCTAAGTTTCATCATAATGACCCCTTGAAATAATTGGATTATGAATTTTAAAATCATATTAACTCGATATTGTTTTATCATGTGAAGAAATATTATCTAACTTTATTTGCCTATTATTTGAAGGGCTTAACATGGTGAAACCTCAATTTGTAG
Organism: Linum usitatissimum; assembly: GCA_030674075.2. Lineage (NCBI taxonomy): Eukaryota > Viridiplantae > Streptophyta > Magnoliopsida > Malpighiales > Linaceae > Linum > Linum usitatissimum. The sequence goes on from JAUJYP020001279.1 coordinate 15,041, forward strand.
CCATTACCTACACGTGAAATATTAGCCCATTTAAAAAGTTCTAATTTCCACCTCAAAATTTGTCAATTTCCAAAGGGAACACCTATGGAAATGAACCATTTTGACATGAAAATTTCAAATTTTCAAATCGATTAGTATTTAACATGCATGTTGGAAATAACTTAAAAGCTAAGTTTCATCATAATGACCCCTTGAAATAATTGGATTATGAATTTTAAAATCATATTAACTCGATATTGTTTTATCATGTGAAGAAATATTATCTAACTTTATTTGCCTATTATTTGAAGGGCTTAACATGGTGAAACCTCAATTTGTAGCCATTACCTACACGTGAAATATTAGCCCATTTAAAAAGTTCTAATTTCCACCTCAAAATTTGTCAATTTCCAAAGGGAACACCTATGGAAATGAACCATTTTGACATGAAAATTTCAAATTTTCAAATCGATTAGTATTTAACATGCATGTTGGAAATAACTTAAAAGCTAAGTTTCATCATAATGACCCCTTGAAATAATTGGATTATGAATTTTAAAATCATATTAACTCGATATTGTTTTATCATGTGAAGAAATATTATCTAACTTTATTTGCCTATTATTTGAAGGGCTTAACATGGTGAAACCTCAATTTGTAGCCATTACCTACACGTGAAATATTAGCCCATTTAAAAAGTTCTAATTTCCACCTCAAAATTTGTCAATTTCCAAAGGGAACACCTATGGAAATGAACCATTTTGACATGAAAATTTCAAATTTTCAAATCGATTAGTATTTAACATGCATGTTGGAAATAACTTAAAAGCTAAGTTTCATCATAATGACCCCTTGAAATAATTGGATTATGAATTTTAAAATCATATTAACTCGATATTGTTTTATCATGTGAAGAAATATTATCTAACTTTATTTGCCTATTATTTGAAGGGCTTAACATGGTGAAACCTCAATTTGTAGCCATTACCTACACGTGAAATATTAGCCCATTTAAAAAGTTCTAATTTCCACCTCAAAATTTGTCAATTTCCAAAGGGAACACCTATGGAAATGAACCATTTTGACATGAAAATTTCAAATTTTCAAATCGATTAGTATTTAACATGCATGTTGGAAATAACTTAAAAGCTAAGTTTCATCATAATGACCCCTTGAAATAATTGGATTATGAATTTTAAAATCATATTAACTCGATATTGTTTTATCATGTGAAGAAATATTATCTAACTTTATTTGCCTATTATTTGAAGGGCTTAACATGGTGAAACCTCAATTTGTAGCCATTACCTACACGTGAAATATTAGCCCATTTAAAAAGTTCTAATTTCCACCTCAAAATTTGTCAATTTCCAAAGGGAACACCTATGGAAATGAACCATTTTGACATGAAAATTTCAAATTTTCAAATCGATTAGTATTTAACATGCATGTTGGAAATAACTTAAAAGCTAAGTTTCATCATAATGACCCCTTGAAATAATTGGATTATGAATTTTAAAATCATATTAACTCGATATTGTTTTATCATGTGAAGAAATATTATCTAACTTTATTTGCCTATTATTTGAAGGGCTTAACATGGTGAAACCTCAATTTGTAGCCATTACCTACACGTGAAATATTAGCCCATTTAAAAAGTTCTAATTTCCACCTCAAAATTTGTCAATTTCCAAAGGGAACACCTATGGAAATGAACCATTTTGACATGAAAATTTCAAATTTTCAAATCGATTAGTATTTAACATGCATGTTGGAAATAACTTAAAAGCTAAGTTTCATCATAATGACCCCTTGAAATAATTGGATTATGAATTTTAAAATCATATTAACTCGATATTGTTTTATCATGTGAAGAAATATTATCTAACTTTATTTGCCTATTATTTGAAGGGCTTAACATGGTGAAACCTCAATTTGTAGCCATTACCTACACGTGAAATATTAGCCCATTTAAAAAGTTCTAATTTCCACCTCAAAATTTGTCAATTTCCAAAGGGAACGCCTATGGAAATGAACCATTTTGACATGAAAATTTCAAATTTTCAAATCGATTAGTATTTAACATGCATGTTGGAAATAACTTAAAAGCTAAGTTTCATCATAATGACCCCTTGAAATAATTGGATTATGAATTTTAAAATCATATTAACTCGATATTGTTTTATCATGTGAAGAAATATTATCTAACTTTATTTGCCTATTATTTGAAGGGCTTAACATGGTGAAACCTCAATTTGTAGCCATTACCTACACGTGAAATATTAGCCCATTTAAAATGTTCTAATTTCCACCTCAAAATTTGTCAATTTCCAAAGTGAACGCCTATGGAAATGAACCATTTTTACATGAAAATTTCAAATTCTCAAATCGATTAGCATTTAACATGCATGTTGGAAATAACTTAAAAGCTAAGTTTCATCATAATGACCCCCCGAAATAATTGAATTATGAGTTTTAAAATCATATTAACTCGATATTGTTTTATCATGTGAAGAAATATTATCCATCTTTATTCGCTCTATTATTCACAGGGGTGAACATGCAGTGAAATCTCAATTCGTAGCCATTACCTACACGTGAAATATTAGCCCATTTAAAAAAACAAAATTTCCACCTTCAAATATGTCAATTTCCAAAGGGAACGCCTATGGAAATGAACCATTTTGACATGAAAACCCCCCTTTTTCAAATCGATTAGTATTTAACATGCATGTTGGAAATAACTTAAAAGCTAAGTTTCATCATAATGACCCCTTGAAATAATTGGATTATGAATTTTAAAATCATATTAACTTCATATTGTTTTATCATGTGAAGAAATATTATCTAACCATATTTGCCTATTATTTGAATGGTTCAACATGGTGAAACCTCAATTTGTAGCCATTACCTACACGTGAAATATTAGCCCATTTAAAATGTTCTAATTTCCACCTCAAAATTTGTCAATTTCCAAAGGGAACGCCTATGGAAATGAACCATTTTTACATGAAAATTTCAAATTCTCAAATCGATTAGCATTTAACATGCATGTTGGAAATAACTTTAAAAGCTAAGTTTCATCATATAAGTAATGACTTCTTGAAATAATTTGATTATGAATTTTAAAATCATATTAACTCAATATTGTTTTATCATGTGAAGAAATATTATCTAACTTTATTTGCTCATTATTCTGGCGTGGCCCAACATGGTGAAACCTCAATTTGTATCTATTACCTACACGTGAAATATTAGCCCATTTAAAATGTTCTAATTTCCACCTCAAAATATGTCAATTTCCAAAGGGAACGCCTATGGAAATGAACCATTTTGACATGAAAATCCCCTTTTTTCAAATCGATTAACATTTAACATGACAAGTTAAAAAAATAACTTAAAAGCTAAGTTTCATCATAACGACCCCTTGAAATAATTGGATTATGAATTTTAAAATCATATTAACTCAATATCGTTTTTTTATCATGTGAAGAAATATTATCTAACTATATTTACTTATTATTTCAAGGGCTTCACATTGCGAAATCTCACTCAGAAGTCATTACCTACACGTGAAATATTAGCCCATTTAAAATGTTCTAATTTCCACCTCAAAATTTGTCAATTTCCAAATGTAACGCTTGTGTAAATGAACCATTTTGATACGAAAATTTCAAATTCTCAAATCGATTAACATTTAAGATGTATGTTGTAAATAACTTAAAAGTTTCAAGCTTTAATCATAATGACCCCCCGAAATAATTGGATTATGAATTTTAAAATCATAATAACTCAATATCGTTTCTTTATCATGTGAAGAAATATTATCTAACTTTATTTGCCTATTATTTGAAGTGGCTCAACATAGCGGTGAAACCTCACTAGAATTCATTACCTACACGTGAAATATTAGCCCATTTAAAATGTTCTAATTTCCACTTCAAAATCTTGTCAATTTCCAAAGGGAACGCCTATGGAAATGAACCATTTCGACATGAAAATTTCAAATTCTCAAATCGATTAACATTTTAATTACGCATGTTGGAAATAACTTAAAAGCTAAGTTTCATCATAATGACCCCCCGAAATAATTGGATTATGAATTTTAAAAATCATATTAACTCAATATTGTTTTATCATGTGAAGAAATATTATCTAACTTTATTTGCCTATTATTTCAAGGGCTCAACACAAGTGAAACCTCAATTTGTAGCCATTACCTACACGTGAAATATTAGCCCATTTAAAATGTTCTAATTTCCACCTCAAAATTTGTCAATTTGCAGTAATGGAACGCTTCATGGAAATGAACCATTTTTATGATGAAAATTTCAAATTTTCAAATCGATTAGCATTTAACACGCATGTTGGAAATAACTTAAAAGCTAAGTTTCATCATAAATTTAATCTCCTGGAAATAATTGAATTATGAGTTTTAAAATCATATTAACTCGATATTGTTTCATCATGCTAAATAAATATTATCTATCTTTATTTGCCTATTATTTTAAGGCCTCAACAATGGTGAAACCTCACTCAGTAAATATTACCTACACGCTAAATATTAGCCCATTTAAAAAGTTCTAATTTCCACCTCAAAATTTGTCAATTTCCAAAGGGAACACCTATGGAAATGAACCATTTTGACATGAAAATTTCAAATTCTCAAATCGATTAGCATTTAACATGCATGTTGGAAATAACTTAAAAGCTAAGTTTCATCATAATGACCCCCAGAAATAATTGGATTATGAATTTTAAAATCATATTAACTCGATATTGTTTTATCATGTGAAGAAATATTATCTAACTTTATTTGCCTATTATTTCAAGGGCTTAACATGGTGAAACCTCAATTTGTAGCCATTACCTACACGTGAAATATTAGCCCATTTAAAATGTTCTAATTTCCACCTCAAAATTTGTCAATTTCCAAAGGGAACGCCTATGGAAATGAACCATTTTGACATGAAAATTTCAAATTTTCAAATCGATTAGTATTTAACATGCATGTTGGAAATAACTTAAAAGCTAAGTTTCATCATAATGACCCCTCGAAATAATCGATTATGAATTTTAAAATCATATTAACTCGATATTGTTTTATCATGTGAAGAAATATTATCTAACTTTTTATTTGCCTATTATTTAAGGGCTTAACATGGTGAAACCCTCAATTTGTAGCCATTACCTACACGTGAAATATTAGCCCATTTAAAGTTCTAATTTCCACCCTCAAAATTTGTCAATTTCCAAAGGGAACGCCTATGGAAATGAACCATTTTGACATGAAAATAAATTTCAAATCGATTAGTATTTAACATGCATGTTGGAAATAACTTAAAAGCTAAGTTTCATCATAATGACCCCTCGAAATAATTGGATTATGAATTTTAAAATCATATTAACTCGATATTGTTTTATCATGTGAAGAAATATTATCTAACTTTATTTGCCTATTATTTGAAGGGCTTAACATGGTGAAACCTCAATTTGTAGCCATTACCTACACGTGAAATATTAGCCCATTTAAAAAGATCTAATTTCCACCTCAAAATTTGTCAATTTCCAAAGGGAGCACCTATGGAAATGAACCATTTTGACATGAAAATTTCAAAATTTCAAATCGATTAGTATTTAACATGCATGTTGGAAATAACTTAAAAGCTAAGTTTCATCATAATGACCCCTTGAAATAATTGGATTATGAATTTTAAAATCATATTAACTCATATTGTTTTATCATGTGAAGAAATATTATCTAACTATATTTGCCTATTATTTGAAGGGCTCAACATGGTGAAACCTCAATTTGTAGCCATTACCTACACGTGAAATATTAGCCCATTTAAAATGTTCTAATTTCCACCTCAAAATTTGTCAATTTCCAAAGGGAACGCCTATGGAAATGAACCATTTTGACATGAAAATTTCAATTCAAATCGATTAGTATTTAACATGCATGTTGGAAATAACTTAAAAGCTAAGTTTCATCATAATGACCCCTTGAAATAATTGGATTATGAATTTTAAAATCATATTAACTCGATATTGTTTTATCATGTGAAGAAATATTATCTAACTTTATTTGCCTATTATTTGAAGGGCTTAACATGGTGAAACCTCAATTTGTAGCCATTACCTACACGTGAAATATTAGCCCATTTAAAAAGTTCTAATTTCCACCTCAAAATTTGTCAATTTCCAAAGGGAACGCCTATGGAAATGAACCATTTTGACATGAAAATTTCAAATTCTCAAATCGATTAGCATTTAACATGCATGTTGGAAATAACTTAAAAGCTAAGTTTCATCATAATGACCCCTTGAAATAATTGGATTATGAATTTTAAAATCATATTAACTCAATATTGTTTTATCATGTGAAGAAATATTATCTAACTTTATTTGCCTATTATTTGAAGGGCTTAACATGGTGAAACCTCAATTTGTAGCCATTACCTACACGTGAAATATTAGCCCATTTAAAAAGTTCTAATTTCCACCTCAAAATATGTCAATTTCCAAAGGGAACGCCTATGGAAATGAACCATTTTGACATGAAAATTTCAAATCGATTAGTATTTAACATGCATGTTGGAAATAACTTAAAAGCTAAGTTTCATCATAATGACCCCTTGAAATAATTGGATTATGAATTTTAAAATCATATTAACTCAATATTGTTTTATCATGTGAAGAAATATTATCTAACTATATTTGCCTATTATTTGAAGGGCTCAACATGGTGAAACCTCAATTTGTAGCCATTACCTACACGTGAAATATTAGCCCATTTAAAATGTTCTAATTTCCACCTCAAAATTTGTCAATTTCCAAAGGGAACGCCTATGGAAATGAACCATTTTGACATGAAAATTTCAAAATCTCAAATCGATTAGTATTTAACATGCATGTTGGAAATAACTTAAAAGCTAAGTTTCATCATAATGACCCCTTGAAATAATTGGATTATGAATTTTAAAATCATATTAACTCAATATTGTTTTATCATGTGAAGAAATATTATCTAACTTTATTTGCCTATTATTTGAAGGGCTTAACATGGTGAAACCTCAATTTGTAGCCATTACCTACACGTGAAATATTAGCCCATTTAAAATGTTCTAATTTCCACCTCAAAATTTGTCAATTTCCAAAGGGAACGCCTATGGAAATGAACCATTTTGACATGAAAATTTCAAATTCTCAAATCGATTAGTATTTAACATGCATGTTGGAAATAACTTAAAAGCTAAGTTTCATCATAATGACCCCCTTGAAATAATTGGATTATGAATTTTAAAATCATATTAACTCGATATTGTTTTATCATGTGAAGAAATATTATCTAACTTTATTTGCCTATTATTTGAAGGGCTTAACATGGTGAAACCTCAATTTGTAGCCATTACCTACACGTGAAATATTAGCCCATTTAAAAAGTTCTAATTTCCACCTCAAAATTTGTCAATTTCCAAAGGGAACGCCTATGGAAATGAACCATTTTGACATGAAAATTTCAAAATTTCAAATCGATTAGTATTTAACATGCATGTTGGAAATAACTTAAAAGCTAAGTTTCATCATAATGACCCCTTGAAATAATTGGATTATGAATTTTAAAATCATATTAACTCGATATTGTTTTATCATGTGAAGAAATATTATCTAACTTTATTTGCCTATTATTTGAAGGGCTTAACATGGTGAAACCTCAATTTGTAGCCATTACCTACACGTGAAATATTAGCCCATTTAAAAAGTTCTAATTTCCACCTCAAAATTTGTCAATTTCCAAAGGGAACGCCTATGGAAATGAACCATTTTGACATGAAAATTTCAAAATCTCAAATCGATTAGTATTTAACATGCATGTTGGAAATAACTTAAAAGCTAAGTTTCATCATAATGACCCCTGAAATAATTGGATTATGAATTTTAAAATCATATTAACTCGATATTGTTTTATCATGTGAAGAAATATTATCTAACTTTATTTGCCTATTATTTGAAGGGCTTAACATGGTGAAACCTCAATTTGTAGCCATTACCTACACGTGAAATATTAGCCCATTTAAAAAGTTCTAATTTCCACCTCAAAATTTGTCAATTTCCAAAGGGAACGCCTATGGAAATGAACCATTTTGACATGAAAATTTCAAATTCTCAAATCGATTAGTATTTAACATGCATGTTGGAAATAACTTAAAAGCTAAGTTTCATCATAATGACCCCCTGAAATAATTGGATTATGAATTTTAAAATCATATTAACTCGATATTGTTTTATCATGTGAAGAAATATTATCTAACTTTATTTGCCTATTATTTGAAGGGCTTAACATGGTGAAACCTCAATTTGTAGCCATTACCTACACGTGAAATATTAGCCCATTTAAAAAGTTCTAATTTCCACCTCAAAATTTGTCAATTTCCAAAGGGAACGCCTATGGAAATGAACCATTTTGACATGAAAATTTCAAAATTTCAAATCGATTAGTATTTAACATGCATGTTGGAAATAACTTAAAAGCTAAGTTTCATCATAATGACCCCTTGAAATAATTGGATTATGAATTTTAAAATCATATTAACTCGATATTGTTTTATCATGTGAAGAAATATTATCTAACTTTATTTGCCTATTATTTGAAGGGCTTAACATGGTGAAACCTCAATTTGTAGCCATTACCTACACGTGAAATATTAGCCCATTTAAAAAGTTCTAATTTCCACCTCAAAATTTGTCAATTTCCAAAGGGAACGCCTATGGAAATGAACCATTTTGACATGAAAATTTCAAAATCTCAAATCGATTAGTATTTAACATGCATGTTGGAAATAACTTAAAAGCTAAGTTTCATCATAATGACCCCTTGAAATAATTGGATTATGAATTTTAAAATCATATTAACTCGATATTGTTTTATCATGTGAAGAAATATTATCTAACTTTATTTGCCTATTATTTGAAGGGCTCAACATGGTGAAACCTCAATTTGTAGCCATTACCTACACGTGAAATATTAGCCCATTTAAAAAGTTCTAATTTCCACCTCAAAATTTGTCAATTTCCAAAGGGAACGCCTATGGAAATGAACCATTTTGACATGAAAATTTCAAAATCTCAAATCGATTAGTATTTAACATGCATGTTGGAAATAACTTAAAAGCTAAGTTTCATCATAATGACCCCTTGAAATAATTGGATTATGAATTTTAAAATCATATTAACTCGATATTGTTTTATCATGTGAAGAAATATTATCTAACTTTATTTGCCTATTATTTGAAGGGCTTAACATGGTGAAACCTCAATTTGTAGCCATTACCTACACGTGAAATATTAGCCCATTTAAAAAGTTCTAATTTCCACCTCAAAATTTGTCAATTTCCAAAGGGAACGCCTATGGAAATGAACCATTTTGACATGAAAATTTCAAAATTTCAAATCGATTAGTATTTAACATGCATGTTGGAAATAACTTAAAAGCTAAGTTTCATCATAATGACCCCTTGAAATAATTGGATTATGAATTTTAAAATCATATTAACTCGATATTGTTTTATCATGTGAAGAAATATTATCTAACTTTATTTGCCTATTATTTGAAGGGCTTAACATGGTGAAACCTCAATTTGTAGCCATTACCTACACGTGAAATATTAGCCCATTTAAAAAGTTCTAATTTCCACCTCAAAATTTGTCAATTTCCAAAGGGAACGCCTATGGAAATGAACCATTTTGACATGAAAATTTCAAATTCTCAAATCGATTAGCATTTAACATGCATGTTGGAAATAACTTAAAAGCTAAGTTTCATCATAATGACCCCCTGAAATAATTGGATTATGAATTTTAAAATCATATTAACTCAATATTGTTTTATCATGTGAAGAAATATTATCTAACTTTATTTGCCTATTATTTGAAGGGCTTAACATGGTGAAACCTCAATTTGTAGCCATTACCTACACGTGAAATATTAGCCCATTTAAAATGTTCTAATTTCCACCTCAAAATTTGTCAATTTCCAAAGGGAACGCCTATGGAAATGAACCATTTTGACATGAAAATTTCAAATTCTCAAATCGATTAGTATTTAACATGCATGTTGGAAATAACTTAAAAGCTAAGTTTCATCATAATGACCCCTTGAAATAATTGGATTATGAATTTTAAAATCATATTAACTCGATATTGTTTTATCATGTGAAGAAATATTATCTAACTTTATTTGCCTATTATTTGAAGGGCTTAACATGGTGAAACCTCAATTTGTAGCCATTACCTACACGTGAAATATTAGCCCATTTAAAAAGTTCTAATTTCCACCTCAAAATTTGTCAATTTCCAAAGGGAACGCCTATGGAAATGAACCATTTTGACATGAAAATTTCAAAATTTCAAATCGATTAGTATTTAACATGCATGTTGGAAATAACTTAAAAGCTAAGTTTCATCATAATGACCCCTTGAAATAATTGGATTATGAATTTTAAAATCATATTAACTCGATATTGTTTTATCATGTGAAGAAATATTATCTAACTTTATTTGCCTATTATTTGAAGGGCTCAACATGGTGAAACCTCAATTTGTAGCCATTACCTACACGTGAAATATTAGCCCATTTAAAAAGTTCTAATTTCCACCTCAAAATTTGTCAATTTCCAAAGGGAACGCCTATGGAAATGAACCATTTTGACATGAAAATTTCAAAATTTCAAATCGATTAGTATTTAACATGCATGTTGGAAATAACTTAAAAGCTAAGTTTCATCATAATGACCCCTTGAAATAATTGGATTATGAATTTTAAAATCATATTAACTCGATATTGTTTTATCATGTGAAGAAATATTATCTAACTTTATTTGCCTATTATTTGAAGGGCTCAACATGGTGAAACCTCAATTTGTAGCCATTACCTACACGTGAAATATTAGCCCATTTAAAAAGTTCTAATTTCCACCTCAAAATTTGTCAATTTCCAAAGGGAACGCCTATGGAAATGAACCATTTTGACATGAAAATTTCAAAATTTCAAATCGATTAGTATTTAACATGCATGTTGGAAATAACTTAAAAGCTAAGTTTCATCATAATGACCCCTTGAAATAATTGGATTATGAATTTTAAAATCATATTAACTCAATATTGTTTTATCATGTGAAGAAATATTATCTAACTATATTTGCCTATTATTTGAAGGGCTCAACATGGTGAAACCTCAATTTGTAGCCATTACCTACACGTGAAATATTAGCCCATTTAAAAAGTTCTAATTTCCACCTCAAAATTTGTCAATTTCCAAAGGGAACACCTATGGAAATGAACCATTTTGACATGAAAATTTCAAAATTTCAAATCGATTAGTATTTAACATGCATGTTGGAAATAACTTAAAAGCTAAGTTTCATCATAATGACCCCTTGAAATAATTGGATTATGAATTTTAAAATCATATTAACTCGATATTGTTTTATCATGTGAAGAAATATTATCTAACTTTATTTGCCTATTATTTGAAGGGCTCAACATGGTGAAACCTCAATTTGTAGCCATTACCTACACGTGAAATATTAGCCCATTTAAAAAGTTCTAATTTCCACCTCAAAATTTGTCAATTTCCAAAGGGAACGCCTATGGAAATGAACCATTTTGACATGAAAATTTCAAAATTTCAAATCGATTAGTATTTAACATGCATGTTGGAAATAACTTAAAAGCTAAGTTTCATCATAATGACCCCTTGAAATAATTGGATTATGAATTTTAAAATCATATTAACTCAATATTGTTTTATCATGTGAAGAAATATTATCTAACTATATTTGCCTATTATTTGAAGGGCTCAACATGGTGAAACCTCAATTTGTAGCCATTACCTACACGTGAAATATTAGCCCATTTAAAAAGTTCTAATTTCCCACCTCAAAATTTGTCAATTTCCAAAGGGAACGCCTATGGAAATGAACCATTTTGACATGAAAATTTCAAAATTTCAAATCGATTAGTATTTAACATGCATGTTGGAAATAACTTAAAAGCTAAGTTTCATCATAATGACCCCCTGAAATAATTGGATTATGAATTTTAAAATCATATTAACTCGATATTGTTTTATCATGTGAAGAAATATTATCTAACTTTATTTGCCTATTATTTGAAGGGCTCAACATGGTGAAACCTCAATTTGTAGCCATTACCTACACGTGAAATATTAGCCCATTTAAAAAGTTCTAATTTCCACCTCAAAATTTGTCAATTTCCAAAGGGAACGCCTATGGAAATGAACCATTTTGACATGAAAATTTCAAAATTTCAAATCGATTAGTATTTAACATGCATGTTGGAAATAACTTAAAAGCTAAGTTTCATCATAATGACCCCTTGAAATAATTGGATTATGAATTTTAAAATCATATTAACTCGATATTGTTTTATCATGTGAAGAAATATTATCTAACTATATTTGCCTATTATTTGAAGGGCTCAACATGGTGAAACCTCAATTTGTAGCCATTACCTACACGTGAAATATTAGCCCATTTAAAATGTTCTAATTTCCACCTCAAAATTTGTCAATTTCCAAAGGGAACGCCTATGGAAATGAACCATTTTGACATGAAAATTTCAAATTTTCAAATCGATTAGTATTTAACATGCATGTTGGAAATAACTTAAAAGCTAAGTTTCATCATAATGACCCCTTGAAATAATTGGATTATGAATTTTAAAATCATATTAACTCGATATTGTTTTATCATGTGAAGAAATATTATCTAACTTTATTTGCCTATTATTTGAAGGGCTTAACATGGTGAAACCTCAATTTGTAGCCATTACCTACACGTGAAATATTAGCCCATTTAAAAAGTTCTAATTTCCACCTCAAAATTTGTCAATTTCCAAAGGGAACGCCTATGGAAATGAACCATTTTGACATGAAAATTTCAAAATTTCAAATCGATTAGTATTTAACATGCATGTTGGAAATAACTTAAAAGCTAAGTTTCATCATAATGACCCCTTGAAATAATTGGATTATGAATTTTAAAATCATATTAACTCGATATTGTTTTATCATGTGAAGAAATATTATCTAACTTTATTTGCCTATTATTTGAAGGGCTCAACATGGTGAAACCTCAATTTGTAGCCATTACCTACACGTGAAATATTAGCCCATTTAAAATGTTCTAATTTCCACCTCAAAATTTGTCAATTTCCAAAGGGAACGCCTATGGAAATGAACCATTTTGACATGAAAATTTCAAAATCTCAAATCGATTAGTATTTAACATGCATGTTGGAAATAACTTAAAAGCTAAGTTTCATCATAATGACCCCATGAAATAATTGGATTATGAATTTTAAAATCATATTAACTCGATATTGTTTTATCATGTGAAGAAATATTATCTAACTTTATTTGCCTATTATTTGAAGGGCTTAACATGGTGAAACCTCAATTTGTAGCCATTACCTACACGTGAAATATTAGCCCATTTAAAAAGTTCTAATTTCCACCTCAAAATTTGTCAATTTCCAAAGGGAACGCCTATGGAAATGAACCATTTTGACATGAAAATTTCAAATTTCAAATCGATTAGTATTTAACATGCATGTTGGAAATAACTTAAAAGCTAAGTTTCATCATAATGACCCCTTGAAATAATTGGATTATGAATTTTAAAATCATATTAACTCGATATTGTTTTATCATGTGAAGAAATATTATCTAACTTTATTTGCCTATTATTTGAAGAAGGCCTTAACATGGTGCAACCTCAATTTGTAGCCATTACCTACACGTGAAATATTAGCCCATTTAAAATGTTCTAATTTCCACCTCAAAATTTGTCAATTTCCGAAGGGAACGCCTATGGAAATGAACCATTTTGACATGAAAATTTCAAATTCTCAAATCGATTAGCATTTAACATGCATGTTGGAAATAACTTAAAAGCTAAGTTTCATCATAATGACCCCTTGAAATAATTGGATTATGAATTTTAAAAACATATTAACTCGATATTGTTTTATCATGTGAAGAAATATTATCTAACTTTATTTGCCTATTATTTGAAGGGCTTAACATGGTGAAACCTCAATTTGTAGCCATTACCTACACGTGAAATATTAGCCCATTTTAAAAGTTCTAATTTCCACCTCAAAATTTGTCAATTTCCAAAGGGAACGCCTATGGAAATGAACCATTTTGACATGAAAATTTCAAATCGATTAGTATTTAACATGCATGTTGGAAATAACTTAAAAGCTAAGTTTCATCATAATGACCCCTTGAAATAATTGGATTATGAATTTTAAAAACATATTAACTTCATATTGTTTTATCATGTGAAGAAATATTATCTAACTATATTTGCCTATTATTTGAAGGGCTCAACATGGTGAAACCTCAATTTGTAGCCATTACCTACACGTGAAATATTAGCCCATTTAAAATGTTCTAATTTCCACCTCAAAATTTGTCAATTTCCAAAGGGAACGCCTATGGAAATGAACCATATTGACATGAAAATTTCAAAATCTCAAATCAATTAGTATTTAACATGCATGTTGGAAATAACTTAAAAGCTAAGTTTCATCATAATGACCCCCTGAAATAATTGGATTATGAATTTTAAAATCATATTAACTCGATATTGTTTTATCATGTGAAGAAATATTATCTAACTTTATTTGCCTATTATTTGAAGGGCTTAACATGGTGAAACCTCAATTTGTAGCCATTACCTACACGTGAAATATTAGCCCATTTAAAATGTTCTAATTTCCACCTCAAAATTTGTCAATTTCCAAAGGGAACGCCTATGGAAATGAACCATTTTGACATGAAAATTTCAAATTCTCAAATCGATTAGTATTTAACATGCATGTTGGAAATAACTTAAAAGCTAAGTTTCATCATAATGACCCCTTGAAATAATTGGATTATGAATTTTAAAATCATATTAACTCGATATTGTTTTATCATGTGAAGAAATATTATCTAACTTTATTTGCCTATTATTTGAAGGGCTTAACATGGTGAAACCTCAATTTGTAGCCATTACCTACACGTGAAATATTAGCCCATTTAAAAAGTTCTAATTTCCACCTCAAAATTTGTCAATTTCCAAAGGGAACGCCTATGGAAATGAACCATTTTGACATGAAAATTTCAAATTCTCAAATCGATTAGTATTTAACATGCATGTTGGAAATAACTTAAAAGCTAAGTTTCATCATAATGACCCCTTGAAATAATTGGATTATGAATTTTAAAATCATATTAACTCGATATTGTTTTATCATGTGAAGAAATATTATCTAACTTTATTTGCCTATTATTTGAAGGGCTTAACATGGTGAAACCTCAATTTGTAGCCATTACCTACACGTGAAATATTAGCCCATTTAAAATGTTCTAATTTCCACCTCAAAATTTGTCAATTTCCAAAGGGAACGCCTATGGAAATGAACCATTTTGACATGAAAATTTCAAATTCTCAAATCGATTAGCATTTAACATGCATGTTGGAAATAACTTAAAAGCTAAGTTTCATCATAATGACCCCTTGAAATAATTGGATTATGAATTTTAAAATCATATTAACTCGATATTGTTTTATCATGTGAAGAAATATTATCTAACTTTATTTGCCTATTATTTGAAGGGCTTAACATGGTGAAACCTCAATTTGTAGCCATTACCTACACGTGAAATATTAGCCCATTTAAAAAGTTCTAATTTCCACCTCAAAATTTGTCAATTTCCAAAGGGAACGCCTATGGAAATGAACCATTTTGACATGAAAATTTCAAAATTTCAAATCGATTAGTATTTAACATGCATGTTGGAAATAACTTAAAAGCTAAGTTTCATCATAATGACCCCTTGAAATAATTGGATTATGAATTTTAAAAACATATTAACTTCATATTGTTTTATCATGTGAAGAAATATTATCTAACTTTATTTGCCTATTATTTGAAGGGCTCAACATGGTGAAACCTCAATTTGTAGCCATTACCTACACGTGAAATATTAGCCCATTTAAAATGTTCTAATTTCCACCTCAAAATTTGTCAATTTCCAAAGGGAACGCCTATGGAAATGAACCATTTTGACATGAAAATTTCAAATTCTCAAATCGATTAGTATTTAACATGCATGTTGGAAATAACTTAAAAGCTAAGTTTCATCATAATGACCCCTCGAAATAATTGGATTATGAATTTTAAAATCATATTAACTCGATATTGTTTTATCATGTGAAGAAATATTATCTAACTTTATTTGCCTATTATTTGAAGGGCTTAACATGGTGAAACCTCAATTTGTAGCCATTACCTACACGTGAAATATTAGCCCATTTAAAATGTTCTAATTTCCACCTCAAAATTTGTCAATTTCCAAAGGGAACGCCTATGGAAATGAACCATTTTGACATGAAATTTTCAAATCGATTAGTATTTAACATGCATGTTGGAAATAACTTAAAAGATAAGTTTCATCATAATGACCCCTTGAAATAATTGGATTATGAATTTTAAAATCATATTAACTCGATATTGTTTTATCATGTGAAGAAATATTATCTAACTTTATTTGCCTATTATTTGAAGGGCTTAACATGGTGAAACCTCAATTTGTAGCCATTACCTACACGTGAAATATTAGCCCATTTAAAATGTTCTAATTTCCACCTCAAAATTTGTCAATTTCCAAAGGGAACGCCTATGGAAATGAACCATTTTGACATGAAAATTTCAAATTCTCAAATCGATTAGCATTTAACATGCATGTTGGAAATAACTTAAAAGCTAAGTTTCATCATAATGACCCCTTGAAATAATTGGATTATGAATTTTAAAAACATATTAACTTCATATTGTTTTATCATGTGAAGAAATATTATCTAACTTTATTTGCCTATTATTTGAAGGGCTCAACATGGTGAAACCTCAATTTGTAGCCATTACCTACACGTGAAATATTAGCCCATTTAAAAAGTTCTAATTTCCACCTCAAAATTTGTCAATTTCCAAAGGGAACGCCTATGGAAATGAACCATATTGACATGAAAATTTCAAAATCTCAAATCGATTAGTATTTAACATGCATGTTGGAAATAACTTAAAAGCTAAGTTTCATCATAATGACCCCTTGAAATAATTGGATTATGAATTTTAAAATCATATTAACTCAATATTGTTTTATCATGTGAAGAAATATTATCTAACTTTATTTGCCTATTATTTGAAGGGCTTAACATGGTGAAACCTCAATTTGTAGCCATTACCTACACGTGAAATATTAGCCCATTTAAAAAGTTCTAATTTCCACCTCAAAATTTGTCAATTTCCAAAGGGAACGCCTATGGAAATGAACCATTTTGACATGAAAATTTCAAAATCTCAAATCAATTAGTATTTAACATGCATGTTGGAAATAACTTAAAAGCTAAGTTTCATCATAATGACCCCTTGAAATAATTGGATTATGAATTTTAAAATCATATTAACTCGATATTGTTTTATCATGTGAAGAAATATTATCTAACTTTATTTGCCTATTATTTGAAGGGCTTAACATGGTGAAACCTCAATTTGTAGCCATTACCTACACGTGAAATATTAGCCCATTTAAAATGTTCTAATTTCCACCTCAAAATTTGTCAATTTCCAAAGGGAACGCCTATGGAAATGAACCATTTTGACATGAAAATTTCAAATTCTCAAATCGATTAGCATTTAACATGCATGTTGGAAATAACTTAAAAGCTAAGTTTCATCATAATGACCCCTTGAAATAATTGGATTATGAATTTTAAAATCATATTAACTCGATATTGTTTTATCATGTGAAGAAATATTATCTAACTTTATTTGCCTACTATTTGAAGGGCTCAACATGGTGAAACCTCAATTTGTAGCCATTACCTACACGTGAAATATTAGCCCATTTAAAAAGTTCTAATTTCCACCTCAAAATTTGTCAATTTCCAAAGGGAACGCCTATGGAAATGAACCATTTTGACATGAAAATTTCAAATCGATTAGTATTTAACATGCATGTTGGAAATAACTTAAAAGCTAAGTTTCATCATAATGACCCCTTGAAATAATTGGATTATGAATTTTAAAATCATATTAACTTCATATTGTTTTATCATGTGAAGAAATATTATCTAACTATATTTGCCTATTATTTGAAGGGCCCAACATGGTGAAACCTCAATTTGTAGCCATTACCTACACGTGAAATATTAGCCCATTTAAAATGTTCTAATTTCCTTAGAAATTTGTCAATAGAAGGCGTCACCTATAAATTGCGATTTAAAGGAACGGTAAGGAATGAGTAAGAGAGATTTTGACATGAAAATTTCAAAATCTCAAATCGATTAGTATTTAACATGCATGTTGGAAATAACTTAAAAGCTAAGTTTCATCATAATGACCCATGAAATAATTGGATTATCAATTTTTAAAAATCATATTAACTCGATATTGTTTTATCATGTGAAGAAATATTATTATCCTAAATTTATTTGCCTACTATTTGAAAGACTCAACATGGTGGGAAACCTCAATTTGTAGCCATTACCTACACATGAAATATTAGCCCATTTAAAAAGTTCTAATTTCCACCTCAAAATTTGTCAATTTCCAAAGAGAGCAGCATGGAAATGAACCATTTTGACATGAAAATTTTTTTTTTTCAAATCGATTAGTCGTATTTAACATGCGTAATTGGAAATAACTTAAAAGCTAAGTTTCATCATTGCATGACCCCTTGAAATAATTGGATTATGAATTTTAAAAACATATTAACTTCATATTGTTTTATCATGTGAAGAAATATTATCTAACTATATTTGCCTATTATTTGAAGGGCTCGGCATGTTTGAAACCTCAGACTGAAGCCCTTACCTACGCGTGAAATATTAGCCCATTTAAAATGTTCTAATTTCCACCTCAAAATTTGTCAATTTTCAAAGGGAACGCCTATGGAAATAGAAGCATATTGACATGAAAATTTCAAATCTCAAATCAATTAGTATTTAACGTAAATTATTTGGAAATAAACTTAAAAATTTAAGTTTCATCATAATGACCCACAACGAAATAATTGGATTATGAATTTTAAAATCATATTAACTCGATATTGTTTTATCATGTGAAGAAATATTATCTAACTTTATTTTTTTTTTATTTGAAGGGCTTAACATGGTGAAACCTCAATTTGTAGCCATTACCTACACGTGAAATATTAGCCCATTTAAAATGTTCTAATTTCCACCTCGAAATTTGTCAATTTACAAAGGAAAGCAAATAGAAATGAACCATTTTGACATGAAAACTTCAAATTCTCAAAGCGATTAGCATTATTTACAATGCATGTTGGAAATAACTTAAATCCTAAGTTTCATCATAATGACCCCAAGAAATAATTGGATTATAAATTTTAAAATCATATTAACTCGATATTGTTTTATCATGTGAAGAAATATTATCTAACTTTAGGTACCTACTATTTGAAGGCCTTGATATGGTGAAACCTCAATTTGTAGCCATTGCCTACACGTGAAATATTAGCCCATTTGAAAAGTTCTAATTTCCACCTCGAAATTTGTCAATTTTTAAAGGGAACACCTACATAAATGAACCATTTTGACATGAAAATTTCAAATTTTTTTTTTCAGTATTATTTAACATGCGTAATGGAAATAACTTAAAAGCTAAAAGTTTCATCATAATGACCCCTTAAAATAATTAGGATTATGAATTTTAAAAACATATTAACTCGATATTGTTTTAATCATGTGAAGAAATATTATCTAACTTTATTTGCCTATTATTTGAAGGGCTTAACATGGTGAAACCTCGATTTGTAGCCATTACAAACACGTGAAATATTAGCCCATTTAAAATGTTACGAATTTGTATCTCAAAATTTGTTAATTTCCAATGGGTTTCCCTTTATGGAAATGAACCGTTTTTGACATGAAAACTTCAAATTCTCACGGCGATTAGCATTTAACATGCACATATTGGAAATAACTTAAAAGCTAAGTTTCATCATAATGACCCCTCGAAATAATTGGATTATGAATTTTTAAAATCATATTAACTCGATATTGTTTTATCATGTGAAGAAATATTATCTAACTTTATTTGCACATTATTTGAAGGGGTTAACGTGGTGAAACCTCAATTTGTAGCCATTTACTACACGTGAAATATTAGCCCATTTGCAAGGTTAAAACTATCCACCTCAAAATATGTCAATTTCCAAAAGGAACGCAGATGGAAATGAACCATTTTGACATGAAAATTTTTTTTTTTCAAATCGATTAGTATTTAACATGCATGTTGGAAATAACTTAAAAGATAAGTTTCACCACTTAATGACCCCTTGAAATAATTGGATTATGAATTTTAAAATCATATTAACTCGATATTGTTTTATCATGTGAAGAAATATTATCTAACTGTTTTTTCCTATTATTTGAAGGGCTTAGCGTAGATTAACGACCTCAATTTGTAGCCATTACCTACACGTGAAATATTAGCCCATTTAAAATGTTCTAATTTCCACCTCAAAATTTGTCGATTTCCGAAGGGAACGCCTATGGGAAATGGAACACATTTTGGAGGCATGAGGAATTTCAAATTCTCAAATCGATTAGCATTTAACATGCATGTTGGAAATAACTTAAAAGATAAGTTTCATCATAGTAACCCATTTCAAATAATTGGATTATGAATTTTAAAATCATATTAACTCGATATTGTTTTATCATGTGAAGAAATATTATCTAACTTTATTTGCCTATTATTTGAAGGGCTTAACATGGTGAAACCTCAATTTGTAGCCATTACCTACACGTGAAATATTAGCCCATTTAAAAAGTTCTAATTTCCACCTCAAAATTTGTCAATTTCCAAAGGGAACACCTATGGAAATGAACCATTTTGACATGAAAATTTCAAATTTTCAAATCGATTAGTATTTAACATGCATGTTGGAAATAACTTAAAAGCTAAGTTTCATCATAATGACCCCTTGAAATAATTGGATTATGAATTTTAAAATCATATTAACTCGATATTGTTTTATCATGTGAAGAAATATTATCTAACTTTATTTGCCTATTATTTGAAGGGCTTAACATGGTGAAACCTCAATTTGTAGCCATTACCTACACGTGAAATATTAGCCCATTTAAAAAGTTCTAATTTCCACCTCAAAATTTGTCAATTTCCAAAGGGAACGCCTATGGAAATGAACCATTTTGACATGAAAATTTCAAATTTTCAAATCGATTAGTATTTAACATGCATGTTGGAAATAACTTAAAAGCTAAGTTTCATCATAATGACCCCTTGAAATAATTGGATTATGAATTTTAAAATCATATTAACTCGATATTGTTTTATCATGTGAAGAAATATTATCTAACTTTATTTGCCTATTATTTGAAGGGCTTAACATGGTGAAACCTCAATTTGTAGCCATTACCTACACGTGAAATATTAGCCCATTTAAAAAGTTCTAATTTCCACCTCAAAATTTGTCAATTTCCAAAGGGAACACCTATGGAAATGAACCATTTTGACATGAAAATTTCAAATTTTCAAATCGATTAGTATTTAACATGCATGTTGGAAATAACTTAAAAGCTAAGTTTCATCATAATGACCCCTTGAAATAATTGGATTATGAATTTTAAAATCATATTAACTCGATATTGTTTTATCATGTGAAGAAATATTATCTAACTTTATTTGCCTATTATTTGAAGGGCTTAACATGGTGAAACCTCAATTTGTAGCCATTACCTACACGTGAAATATTAGCCCATTTAAAAAGTTCTAATTTCCACCTCAAAATTTGTCAATTTCCAAAGGGAACACCTATGGAAATGAACCATTTTGACATGAAAATTTCAAATTTTCAAATCGATTAGTATTTAACATGCATGTTGGAAATAACTTAAAAGCTAAGTTTCATCATAATGACCCCTTGAAATAATTGGATTATGAATTTTAAAATCATATTAACTCGATATTGTTTTATCATGTGAAGAAATATTATCTAACTTTATTTGCCTATTATTTGAAGGGCTTAACATGGTGAAACCTCAATTTGTAGCCATTACCTACACGTGAAATATTAGCCCATTTAAAAGTTCTAATTTCCACCTCAAAATTTGTCAATTTCCAAAGGGAACACCTATGGAAATGAACCATTTTGACATGAAAATTTCAAATTTTCAAATCGATTAGTATTTAACATGCATGTTGGAAATAACTTAAAAGCTAAGTTTCATCATAATGACCCCTTGAAATAATTGGATTATGAATTTTAAAATCATATTAACTCGATATTGTTTTATCATGTGAAGAAATATTATCTAACTTTATTTGCCTATTATTTGAAGGGCTTAACATGGTGAAACCTCAATTTGTAGCCATTACCTACACGTGAAATATTAGCCCATTTAAAAAGTTCTAATTTCCACCTCAAAATTTGTCAATTTCCAAAGGGAACACCTATGGAAATGAACCATTTTGACATGAAAATTTCAAATTTTCAAATCGATTAGTATTTAACATGCATGTTGGAAATAACTTAAAAGCTAAGTTTCATCATAATGACCCCTTGAAATAATTGGATTATGAATTTTAAAATCATATTAACTCGATATTGTTTTATCATGTGAAGAAATATTATCTAACTTTATTTGCCTATTATTTGAAGGGCTTAACATGGTGAAACCTCAATTTGTAGCCATTACCTACACGTGAAATATTAGCCCATTTAAAAAGTTCTAATTTCCACCTCAAAATTTGTCAATTTCCAAAGGGAACACCTATGGAAATGAACCATTTTGACATGAAAATTTCAAATTTTCAAATCGATTAGTATTTAACATGCATGTTGGAAATAACTTAAAAGCTAAGTTTCATCATAATGACCCCTTGAAATAATTGGATTATGAATTTTAAAATCATATTAACTCGATATTGTTTTATCATGTGAAGAAATATTATCTAACTTTATTTGCCTATTATTTGAAGGGCTTAACATGGTGAAACCTCAATTTGTAGCCATTACCTACACGTGAAATATTAGCCCATTTAAAAAGTTCTAATTTCCACCTCAAAATTTGTCAATTTCCAAAGGGAACACCTATGGAAATGAACCATTTTGACATGAAAATTTCAAATTTTCAAATCGATTAGTATTTAACATGCATGTTGGAAATAACTTAAAAGCTAAGTTTCATCATAATGACCCCTTGAAATAATTGGATTATGAATTTTAAAATCATATTAACTCGATATTGTTTTATCATGTGAAGAAATATTATCTAACTTTATTTGCCTATTATTTGAAGGGCTTAACATGGTGAAACCTCAATTTGTAGCCATTACCTACACGTGAAATATTAGCCCATTTAAAAAGTTCTAATTTCCACCTCAAAATTTGTCAATTTCCAAAGGGAACACCTATGGAAATGAACCATTTTGACATGAAAATTTCAAATTTTCAAATCGATTAGTATTTAACATGCATGTTGGAAATAACTTAAAAGCTAAGTTTCATCATAATGACCCCTTGAAATAATTGGATTATGAATTTTAAAATCATATTAACTCGATATTGTTTTATCATGTGAAGAAATATTATCTAACTTTATTTGCCTATTATTTGAAGGGCTTAACATGGTGAAACCTCAATTTGTAGCCATTACCTACACGTGAAATATTAGCCCATTTAAAAAGTTCTAATTTCCACCTCAAAATTTGTCAATTTCCAAAGGGAACACCTATGGAAATGAACCATTTTGACATGAAAATTTCAAATTTTCAAATCGATTAGTATTTAACATGCATGTTGGAAATAACTTAAAAGCTAAGTTTCATCATAATGACCCCTTGAAATAATTGGATTATGAATTTTAAAATCATATTAACTCGATATTGTTTTATCATGTGAAGAAATATTATCTAACTTTATTTGCCTATTATTTGAAGGGCTTAACATGGTGAAACCTCAATTTGTAGCCATTACCTACACGTGAAATATTAGCCCATTTAAAAAGTTCTAATTTCCACCTCAAAATTTGTCAATTTCCAAAGGGAACACCTATGGAAATGAACCATTTTGACATGAAAATTTCAAATTTTCAAATCGATTAGTATTTAACATGCATGTTGGAAATAACTTAAAAGCTAAGTTTCATCATAATGACCCCTTGAAATAATTGGATTATGAATTTTAAAATCATATTAACTCGATATTGTTTTATCATGTGAAGAAATATTATCTAACTTTATTTGCCTATTATTTGAAGGGCTTAACATGGTGAAACCTCAATTTGTAGCCATTACCTACACGTGAAATATTAGCCCATTTAAAAAGTTCTAATTTCCACCTCAAAATTTGTCAATTTCCAAAGGGAACACCTATGGAAATGAACCATTTTGACATGAAAATTTCAAATTTTCAAATCGATTAGTATTTAACATGCATGTTGGAAATAACTTAAAAGCTAAGTTTCATCATAATGACCCCTTGAAATAATTGGATTATGAATTTTAAAATCATATTAACTCGATATTGTTTTATCATGTGAAGAAATATTATCTAACTTTATTTGCCTATTATTTGAAGGGCTTAACATGGTGAAACCTCAATTTGTAGCCATTACCTACACGTGAAATATTAGCCCATTTAAAAAGTTCTAATTTCCACCTCAAAATTTGTCAATTTCCAAAGGGAACACCTATGGAAATGAACCATTTTGACATGAAAAT
This sequence comes from Linum usitatissimum, assembly GCA_030674075.2. Classification (NCBI taxonomy): domain Eukaryota; kingdom Viridiplantae; phylum Streptophyta; class Magnoliopsida; order Malpighiales; family Linaceae; genus Linum; species Linum usitatissimum. The sequence continues at coordinate 39,869 of JAUJYP020001279.1, forward strand.
TTCAAATTTTCAAATCGATTAGTATTTAACATGCATGTTGGAAATAACTTAAAAGCTAAGTTTCATCATAATGACCCCTTGAAATAATTGGATTATGAATTTTAAAATCATATTAACTCGATATTGTTTTATCATGTGAAGAAATATTATCTAACTTTATTTGCCTATTATTTGAAGGGCTTAACATGGTGAAACCTCAATTTGTAGCCATTACCTACACGTGAAATATTAGCCCATTTAAAAAGTTCTAATTTCCACCTCAAAATTTGTCAATTTCCAAAGGGAACACCTATGGAAATGAACCATTTTGACATGAAAATTTCAAATTTTCAAATCGATTAGTATTTAACATGCATGTTGGAAATAACTTAAAAGCTAAGTTTCATCATAATGACCCTTGAAATAATTGGATTATGAATTTTAAAATCATATTAACTCGATATTGTTTTATCATGTGAAGAAATATTATCTAACTTTATTTGCCTATTATTTGAAGGGCTTAACATGGTGAAACCTCAATTTGTAGCCATTACCTACACGTGAAATATTAGCCCATTTAAAAAGTTCTAATTTCCACCTCAAAATTTGTCAATTTCCAAAGGGAACACCTATGGAAATGAACCATTTTGACATGAAAATTTCAAATTTTCAAATCGATTAGTATTTAACATGCATGTTGGAAATAACTTAAAAGCTAAGTTTCATCATAATGACCCCTTGAAATAATTGGATTATGAATTTTAAAATCATATTAACTCGATATTGTTTTATCATGTGAAGAAATATTATCTAACTTTATTTGCCTATTATTTGAAGGGCTTAACATGGTGAAACCTCAATTTGTAGCCATTACCTACACGTGAAATATTAGCCCATTTAAAAAGTTCTAATTTCCACCTCAAAATTTGTCAATTTCCAAAGGGAACACCTATGGAAATGAACCATTTTGACATGAAAATTTCAAATTTTCAAATCGATTAGTATTTAACATGCATGTTGGAAATAACTTAAAAGCTAAGTTTCATCATAATGACCCTTGAAATAATTGGATTATGAATTTTAAAATCATATTAACTCGATATTGTTTTATCATGTGAAGAAATATTATCTAACTTTATTTGCCTATTATTTGAAGGGCTTAACATGGTGAAACCTCAATTTGTAGCCATTACCTACACGTGAAATATTAGCCCATTTAAAAAGTTCTAATTTCCACCTCAAAATTTGTCAATTTCCAAAGGGAACACCTATGGAAATGAACCATTTTGACATGAAAATTTCAAATTTTCAAATCGATTAGTATTTAACATGCATGTTGGAAATAACTTAAAAGCTAAGTTTCATCATAATGACCCCTTGAAATAATTGGATTATGAATTTTAAAATCATATTAACTCGATATTGTTTTATCATGTGAAGAAATATTATCTAACTTTATTTGCCTATTATTTGAAGGGCTTAACATGGTGAAACCTCAATTTGTAGCCATTACCTACACGTGAAATATTAGCCCATTTAAAAAGTTCTAATTTCCACCTCAAAATTTGTCAATTTCCAAAGGGAACACCTATGGAAATGAACCATTTTGACATGAAAATTTCAAATTTTCAAATCGATTAGTATTTAACATGCATGTTGGAAATAACTTAAAAGCTAAGTTTCATCATAATGACCCCTTGAAATAATTGGATTATGAATTTTAAAATCATATTAACTCGATATTGTTTTATCATGTGAAGAAATATTATCTAACTTTATTTGCCTATTATTTGAAGGGCTTAACATGGTGAAACCTCAATTTGTAGCCATTACCTACACGTGAAATATTAGCCCATTTAAAAAGTTCTAATTTCCACCTCAAAATTTGTCAATTTCCAAAGGGAACACCTATGGAAATGAACCATTTTGACATGAAAATTTCAAATTTTCAAATCGATTAGTATTTAACATGCATGTTGGAAATAACTTAAAAGCTAAGTTTCATCATAATGACCCCTTGAAATAATTGGATTATGAATTTTAAAATCATATTAACTCGATATTGTTTTATCATGTGAAGAAATATTATCTAACTTTATTTGCCTATTATTTGAAGGGCTTAACATGGTGAAACCTCAATTTGTAGCCATTACCTACACGTGAAATATTAGCCCATTTAAAAAGTTCTAATTTCCACCTCAAAATTTGTCAATTTCCAAAGGGTATGGAAATGAACCATTTTGACATGAAAATTTCAAATTTTCAAATCGATTAGTATTTAACATGCATGTTGGAAATAACTTAAAAGCTAAGTTTCATCATAATGACCCCTTGAAATAATTGGATTATGAATTTTAAAATCATATTAACTCGATATTGTTTTATCATGTGAAGAAATATTATCTAACTTTATTTGCCTATTATTTGAAGGGCTTAACATGGTGAAACCTCAATTTGTAGCCATTACCTACACGTGAAATATTAGCCCATTTAAAAAGTTCTAATTTCCACCTCAAAATTTGTCAATTTCCAAAGGGAACACCTATGGAAATGAACCATTTTGACATGAAAATTTCAAATTTTCAAATCGATTAGTATTTAACATGCATGTTGGAAATAACTTAAAAGCTAAGTTTCATCATAATGACCCCTTGAAATAATTGGATTATGAATTTTAAAATCATATTAACTCGATATTGTTTTATCATGTGAAGAAATATTATCTAACTTTATTTGCCTATTATTTGAAGGGCTTAACATGGTGAAACCTCAATTTGTAGCCATTACCTACACGTGAAATATTAGCCCATTTAAAAAGTTCTAATTTCCACCTCAAAATTTGTCAATTTCCAAAGGGAACACCTATGGAAATGAACCATTTTGACATGAAAATTTCAAATTTTCAAATCGATTAGTATTTAACATGCATGTTGGAAATAACTTAAAAGCTAAGTTTCATCATAATGACCCCTTGAAATAATTGGATTATGAATTTTAAAATCATATTAACTCGATATTGTTTTATCATGTGAAGAAATATTATCTAACTTTATTTGCCTATTATTTGAAGGGCTTAACATGGTGAAACCTCAATTTGTAGCCATTACCTACACGTGAAATATTAGCCCATTTAAAAAGTTCTAATTTCCACCTCAAAATTTGTCAATTTCCAAAGGGAACACCTATGGAAATGAACCATTTTGACATGAAAATTTCAAATTTTCAAATCGATTAGTATTTAACATGCATGTTGGAAATAACTTAAAAGCTAAGTTTCATCATAATGACCCCTTGAAATAATTGGATTATGAATTTTAAAATCATATTAACTCGATATTGTTTTATCATGTGAAGAAATATTATCTAACTTTATTTGCCTATTATTTGAAGGGCTTAACATGGTGAAACCTCAATTTGTAGCCATTACCTACACGTGAAATATTAGCCCATTTAAAAAGTTCTAATTTCCACCTCAAAATTTGTCAATTTCCAAAGGGAACGCCTATGGAAATGAACCATTTTGACATGAAAATTTCAAATTTTCAAATCGATTAGTATTTAACATGCATGTTGGAAATAACTTAAAAGCTAAGTTTCATCATAATGACCCCTTGAAATAATTGGATTATGAATTTTAAAATCATATTAACTCGATATTGTTTTATCATGTGAAGAAATATTATCTAACTTTATTTGCCTATTATTTGAAGGGCTTAACATGGTGAAACCTCAATTTGTAGCCATTACCTACACGTGAAATATTAGCCCATTTAAAAAGTTCTAATTTCCACCTCAAAATTTGTCAATTTCCAAAGGGAACGCCTATGGAAATGAACCATTTTGACATGAAAATTTCAAATTTTCAAATCGATTAGTATTTAACATGCATGTTGGAAATAACTTAAAAGCTAAGTTTCATCATAATGACCCCTTGAAATAATTGGATTATGAATTTTAAAATCATATTAACTCGATATTGTTTTATCATGTGAAGAAATATTATCTAACTTTATTTGCCTATTATTTGAAGGGCTTAACATGGTGAAACCTCAATTTGTAGCCATTACCTACACGTGAAATATTAGCCCATTTAAAAAGTTCTAATTTCCACCTCAAAATTTGTCAATTTCCAAAGGGAACGCCTATGGAAATGAACCATTTTGACATGAAAATTTCAAATTTTCAAATCGATTAGTATTTAACATGCATGTTGGAAATAACTTAAAAGCTAAGTTTCATCATAATGACCCCTTGAAATAATTGGATTATGAATTTTAAAATCATATTAACTCGATATTGTTTTATCATGTGAAGAAATATTATCTAACTTTATTTGCCTATTATTTGAAGGGCTTAACATGGTGAAACCTCAATTTGTAGCCATTACCTACACGTGAAATATTAGCCCATTTAAAAAGTTCTAATTTCCACCTCAAAATTTGTCAATTTCCAAAGGGAACGCCTATGGAAATGAACCATTTTGACATGAAAATTTCAAATTTTCAAATCGATTAGTATTTAACATGCATGTTGGAAATAACTTAAAAGCTAAGTTTCATCATAATGACCCCTTGAAATAATTGGATTATGAATTTTAAAATCATATTAACTCGATATTGTTTTATCATGTGAAGAAATATTATCTAACTTTATTTGCCTATTATTTGAAGGGCTTAACATGGTGAAACCTCAATTTGTAGCCATTACCTACACGTGAAATATTAGCCCATTTAAAAAGTTCTAATTTCCACCTCAAAATTTGTCAATTTCCAAAGGGAACGCCTATGGAAATGAACCATTTTGACATGAAAATTTCAAATTTTCAAATCGATTAGTATTTAACATGCATGTTGGAAATAACTTAAAAGCTAAGTTTCATCATAATGACCCCTTGAAATAATTGGATTATGAATTTTAAAATCATATTAACTCGATATTGTTTTATCATGTGAAGAAATATTATCTAACTTTATTTGCCTATTATTTGAAGGGCTTAACATGGTGAAACCTCAATTTGTAGCCATTACCTACACGTGAAATATTAGCCCATTTAAAAAGTTCTAATTTCCACCTCAAAATTTGTCAATTTCCAAAGGGAACGCCTATGGAAATGAACCATTTTGACATGAAAATTTCAAATTTTCAAATCGATTAGTATTTAACATGCATGTTGGAAATAACTTAAAAGCTAAGTTTCATCATAATGACCCCTTGAAATAATTGGATTATGAATTTTAAAATCATATTAACTCGATATTGTTTTATCATGTGAAGAAATATTATCTAACTTTATTTGCCTATTATTTGAAGGGCTTAACATGGTGAAACCTCAATTTGTAGCCATTACCTACACGTGAAATATTAGCCCATTTAAAAAGTTCTAATTTCCACCTCAAAATTTGTCAATTTCCAAAGGGAACGCCTATGGAAATGAACCATTTTGACATGAAAATTTCAAATTTTCAAATCGATTAGTATTTAACATGCATGTTGGAAATAACTTAAAAGCTAAGTTTCATCATAATGACCCCTTGAAATAATTGGATTATGAATTTTAAAATCATATTAACTCGATATTGTTTTATCATGTGAAGAAATATTATCTAACTTTATTTGCCTATTATTTGAAGGGCTTAACATGGTGAAACCTCAATTTGTAGCCATTACCTACACGTGAAATATTAGCCCATTTAAAAAGTTCTAATTTCCACCTCAAAATTTGTCAATTTCCAAAGGGAACGCCTATGGAAATGAACCATTTTGACATGAAAATTTCAAATTTTCAAATCGATTAGTATTTAACATGCATGTTGGAAATAACTTAAAAGCTAAGTTTCATCATAATGACCCCTTGAAATAATTGGATTATGAATTTTAAAATCATATTAACTCGATATTGTTTTATCATGTGAAGAAATATTATCTAACTTTATTTGCCTATTATTTGAAGGGCTTAACATGGTGAAACCTCAATTTGTAGCCATTACCTACACGTGAAATATTAGCCCATTTAAAAAGTTCTAATTTCCACCTCAAAATTTGTCAATTTCCAAAGGGAACGCCTATGGAAATGAACCATTTTGACATGAAAATTTCAAATTTTCAAATCGATTAGTATTTAACATGCATGTTGGAAATAACTTAAAAGCTAAGTTTCATCATAATGACCCCTTGAAATAATTGGATTATGAATTTTAAAATCATATTAACTCGATATTGTTTTATCATGTGAAGAAATATTATCTAACTTTATTTGCCTATTATTTGAAGGGCTTAACATGGTGAAACCTCAATTTGTAGCCATTACCTACACGTGAAATATTAGCCCATTTAAAAAGTTCTAATTTCCACCTCAAAATTTGTCAATTTCCAAAGGGAACGCCTATGGAAATGAACCATTTTGACATGAAAATTTCAAATTTTCAAATCGATTAGTATTTAACATGCATGTTGGAAATAACTTAAAAGCTAAGTTTCATCATAATGACCCCTTGAAATAATTGGATTATGAATTTTAAAATCATATTAACTCGATATTGTTTTATCATGTGAAGAAATATTATCTAACTTTATTTGCCTATTATTTGAAGGGCTTAACATGGTGAAACCTCAATTTGTAGCCATTACCTACACGTGAAATATTAGCCCATTTAAAAAGTTCTAATTTCCACCTCAAAATTTGTCAATTTCCAAAGGGAACGCCTATGGAAATGAACCATTTTGACATGAAAATTTCAAATTTTCAAATCGATTAGTATTTAACATGCATGTTGGAAATAACTTAAAAGCTAAGTTTCATCATAATGACCCCTTGAAATAATTGGATTATGAATTTTAAAATCATATTAACTCGATATTGTTTTATCATGTGAAGAAATATTATCTAACTTTATTTGCCTATTATTTGAAGGGCTTAACATGGTGAAACCTCAATTTGTAGCCATTACCTACACGTGAAATATTAGCCCATTTAAAAAGTTCTAATTTCCACCTCAAAATTTGTCAATTTCCAAAGGGAACGCCTATGGAAATGAACCATTTTGACATGAAAATTTCAAATTTTCAAATCGATTAGTATTTAACATGCATGTTGGAAATAACTTAAAAGATAAGTTTCATCATAATGACCCCATGAAATAATTGGATTATGAATTTTAAAATCATATTAACTCGATATTGTTTTATCATGTGAAGAAATATTATCTAACTTTTATTTGCCTATTATTTGAAGGGCTTAACATGGTGAAACCTCAATTTGTAGCCATTACCTACACGTGGAAATATTAGCCCATTTAAAATGTTCTAATTTCCACCTCAAAATTTGTCAATTTCCAAAGGGAACGCCTATGGAAATGAACCATTTTTACATGAAAATTTCAAAAATTTCAAATCGATTAGTATTTAACATGCATGTTGGAAATAACTTAAAAGCTAAGTTTCATCATAATGACCCCCCCGAATAATTGAATTATGAGTTTTAAAATCATATTAACTCGATATTGTTTTATCATGTGAAGAAATATACTATCTATCTTTTATTTGCCTATTATTTGAAGGGTTATTTTTAACATGGTGAAACCTCAATTTGTAGCCATTTACCTACACGTGAAATGTTAGCCCATTTAAAAAGTTCTAATTTCCACCTCAAAAATTTGTCAATTTCCAAAGGGAGCACCTATGGAAACGAACCATTTTGACATGAAAATTTCAAAATTTCAAATCGATTAGTATTTAACATGCATGTTGGAAATAACTTAAAAGCTAAGTTTCATCATAATGACCCCCCGAAATAATTGGATTATGAATTTTAAAATCATATTAACTCGATATTGTTTTATCATGTGAAGAAATATTATCTAACTTTATTTGCCTATTATTTGAAGGGCTCAACATGGTGAAACCTCAATTTGTAGCCATTACCTACACGTGAAATATTAGCCCATTTAAAAAGTTCTAATTTCCACCTCAAAAATATGTCAATTTCCAAAGGGAACGCCTATGGAAATGAACCATTTTGACATGAAAAAAATTTTCAAATCGATTAGTATTTAACATAAGTATGTTCGACATAACTTAAAAGCTAAGTTTCATCATAATGGCCCACTTGAAATAATTGGATTATGAATTTTAAAATCATATTAACTCGATATTGTTTTATCATGTGAAGAAATATTATCTATCTTTATTTGCCTATTATTTGAAGGGCTTAACATGGTGAAACCTCAATTTGTAGCCATTACCTACATGTGAAATGTTAGCCCATTTAAAAAGTTCTAATTTCCACCTCAAAATTTTTCAATTTCCAAAGGGAGCGCACTTGGAAATGAACCATTTTGACATGAAAATTTCAAAATTTCAAATCGATTAGTATTTAACATGCATGTTGGAAATAACTTAAAAGATAAGTTTCATCATAATGACCCCTTGAAATAATTGGATTATGAATTTTAAAATCATATTAACTTGATATTGTTTTATCATGTGAAGAAATATTATCTAACTATATTTGCCTATTATTTGAAGGGCTCAACATGGTGAAACCTCAATTTGTAGTCATTACCTACACGTGAAATATTAGCCCATTTAAAATGTTCTAATTTCCACCTCAAATTTTGTCAATTTCCAAAGGGAACGCCTATGGAAATGAACCATTTTTACATGAAAATTTCAAATTTTCAAATCGATTAGCATTTAACATGCATGTTGGAAATAACTTAAAAGCTAAGTTTCATCATAATGACCCCCCGAAATAATTGAATTATGAGTTTTAAAATCATATTAACTCGATATTGTTTTATCATGTGAAGAAATATTATCTATCTTTATTTGCCTATTATTTGAAGGGCTCAACATGGTGGAACCTCGATTTGTAGCAATTAGCTACACGTGAAATGTTAGCCCATTTAAAATGTTCTAATTTCCACCTCGAAATTTGTCAATTTCCAAAGGGAACACCTATGGAAATGAACCATTTTTACATGAAAATTTCAAAATTTCAAATCGATTAGCATTTAACATGCATGTTGGAAATAACCCAAAAAGTTAAGATTCATCATAATGACTTTTGAAATAATTGGATTATGAATTTTAAAAATCATATTAACTCGATATTGTTTTATCATATGAAGAAATATTATCTATCTTTATTTGCCTATTATTTGAAGTGGCTTAACATGGTGAAACCTCAATTTGTAGCCATTACCTACACGTGAAATATTAGCCCATTTAAAAAGTTCTAATTTCCACCTCAAATTTTGTCAATTTCCAAAAGGAACGCCTATGGAAATGAACCATTTTGACATGAAAATTTCAAAATTTCAAATCGATTAGTATTTAACATGCATGTTGGAAATAACTTAAAAGCTAAGTTTCATCATAATGACCCCTTGAAATAATTGGATTATGAATTTTAAAATCATATTAACTTCATATTGTTTTATCATGTGAAGAAATATTATCTAACTATATTTGCCTATTATTTGAAGGGCTTAACATGGTGAAACCTCAATTTGTAGCCATTACCTACACGTGAAATATTAGCCCATTTAAAAAGTTCTAATTTCCACCTCAAAATTTGTCAATTTCCAAAGGGAACGCCTATGGAAATGAACCATTTTGACATGAAAATTTCAAATTCTCAAATCGATTAGCATTTAACATGCATGTTGGAAATAACTTAAAAGCTAAGTTTCATCATAATGACCCCCTGAAATAATTGGATTATGAATTTTAAAATCATATTAACTTCATATTGTTTTATCATGTGAAGAAATATTATCTAACTTTATTTGCCTATTATTTGAAGGGCTTAACATGGTGAAACCTCAATTTGTAGCCATTACCTACACGTGAAATATTAGCCCATTTAAAAAGTTCTAATTTCCACCTCAAAATATGTCAATTTCCAAAGGGAACGCCTATGGAAATGAACCATTTTGACATGAAAATTTCAAAATTTTCAAATCGATTAGTATTTAACATGCATGTTGGAAATAACTTAAAAGCTAAGTTTCATCATAATGACCCCCTTGAAATAATTGGATTATGAATTTTAAAATCATATTAACTCGATATTGTTTTATCATGTGAAGAAATATTATCTAACTTTATTTGCCTATTATTTGAAGGGCTTAACATGGTGAAACCTCAATTTGTAGCCATTACCTACACGTGAAATATTAGCCCATTTAAAAAGTTCTAATTTCCACCTCAAAATTTGTCAATTTCCAAAGGGAACGCCTATGGAAATGAACCATTTTGACATGAAAATTTCAAAATCTCAAATCGATTAGTATTTAACATGCATGTTGGAAATAACTTAAAAGCTAAGTTTCATCATAATGACCCCCAGAAATAATTGGATTATGAATTTTAAAATCATATTAACTCGATATTGTTTTATCATGTGAAGAAATATTATCTAACTTTATTTGCCTATTATTTGAAGGGCTTAACATGGTGAAACCTCAATTTGTAGCCATTACCTACACGTGAAATATTAGCCCATTTAAAAAGTTCTAATTTCCACCTCAAAATTTGTCAATTTCCAAAGGGAACGCCTATGGAAATGAACCATTTTGACATGAAAATTTCAAAATTTCAAATCGATTAGTATTTAACATGCATGTTGGAAATAACTTAAAAGCTAAGTTTCATCATAATGACCCCTTGAAATAATTGGATTATGAATTTTAAAATCATATTAACTCAATATTGTTTTATCATGTGAAGAAATATTATCTAACTATATTTGCCTATTATTTGAAGGGCTCAACATGGTGAAACCTCAATTTGTAGCCATTACCTACACGTGAAATATTAGCCCATTTAAAATGTTCTAATTTCCACCTCAAAATTTGTCAATTTCCAAAGGGAACGCCTATGGAAATGAACCATTTTGACATGAAAATTTCAAAATCTCAAATCGATTAGTATTTAACATGCATGTTGGAAATAACTTAAAAGCTAAGTTTCATCATAATGACCCCCGAAATAATTGGATTATGAATTTTAAAATCATATTAACTCGATATTGTTTTATCATGTGAAGAAATATTATCTAACTTTATTTGCCTATTATTTGAAGGGCTTAACATGGTGAAACCTCAATTTGTAGCCATTACCTACACGTGAAATATTAGCCCATTTAAAAAGTTCTAATTTCCACCTCAAAATTTGTCAATTTCCAAAGGGAACGCCTATGGAAATGAACCATTTTGACATGAAAATTTCAAATTTTCAAATCGATTAGTATTTAACATGCATGTTGGAAATAACTTAAAAGCTAAGTTTCATCATAATGACCCCTTGAAATAATTGGATTATGAATTTTAAAATCATATGAACTCCATATTGTTTTATCATGTGAAGAAATATTATCTAACTATATTTGCCTATTATTTGAAGGGCTCAACATGGTGAAACCTCAATTTGTAGCCATTACCTACACGTGAAATATTAGCCCATTTAAAATGTTCTAATTTCCACCTCAAAATTTGTCAATTTCCAAAGGGAACGCCTATGGAAATGAACCATTTTGACATGAAAATTTCAAAATCTCAAATCGATTAGTATTTAACATGCATGTTGGAAATAACTTAAAAGCTAAGTTTCATCATAATGACCCCCTGAAATAATTGGATTATGAGTTTTAAAATCATATTAACTCGATATTGTTTTATCATGTGAAGAAATATTATCTATCTTTATTTGCCTATTATTTGAAGGGCTTAACATGGTGAAACCTCAATTTGTAGCCATTACCTACACGTGAAATATTAGCCCATTTAAAAAGTTCTAATTTCCACCTCAAAATTTGTCAATTTCCAAAGGAGAACGCCTATGGAAATGAACCATTTTGACATGAAAATTTCAAATCGATTAGTATTTAACATGCATGTTGGAAATAACTTAAAAGCTAAGTTTCATCATAATGACCCCTGAAATAATTGAATTATGAATTTTAAAATCATATTAACTCGATATTGTTTTATCATGTGAACAAATATTATCTAACTTTATTTGCCTATTATTTGAAGGGCTTAACATGGTGAAACCTCAATTTGTAGCCATTACCTACACGTGAAATATTAGCCCATTTAAAAAGTTCTAATTTCCACCTCAAAATTTGTCAATTTCCAAAGGGAACGCCTATGGAAATGAACCATTTTGACATGAAAAAAAATTTCAAATCGATTAGTATTTAACATGCATGTTGGAAATAACTTAAAAGCTAAGTTTCATCATAATGACCCCTTGAAATAATTGGATTATGAATTTTAAAATCATATTAACTTCATATTGTTTTATCATGTGAAGAAATATTATCTAACTATATTTGCCTATTATTTGAAGGGCTTAACATGGTGAAACCTCAATTTGTAGCCATTACCTACACGTGAAATATTAGCCCATTTAAAATGTTCTAATTTCCACCTCAAAATTTGTCAATTTCCAAAGGGAACGCCTATGGAAATGAACCATTTTGACATGAAAATTTCAAAATCTCAAATCGATTAGTATTTAACATGCATGTTGGAAATAACTTAAAAGCTAAGTTTCATCATAATGACCCCTGAAATAATTGGATTATGAATTTTAAAATCATATTAACTCGATATTGTTTTATCATGTGAAGAAATATTATCTAACTTTATTTGCCTATTATTTGAAGGGCTCAACATGGTGAAACCTCAATTTTAGTTTGAAGGGCTTAACATGGTGAAACCTCAATTTGTAGCCATTACCTACACGTGAAATATTAGCCCATTTAAAAAGTTCTAATTTCCACCTCAAAATTTGTCAATTTCCAAAGGGAACGCCTATGGAAATGAACCATTTTGACATGAAAATTTCAAATTCTCAAATCGATTAGCATTTAACATGCATGTTGGAAATAACTTAAAAGCTAAGTTTCATCATAATGACCCCTTGAAATAATTGAATTATGAGTTTTAAAATCATATTAACTCGATATTGTTTTATCATGTGAAGAAATATTATCTATCTTTATTTGCCTATTATTTGAAGGGCTTAACATGGTGAAACCTCAATTTGTAGCCATTACCTACACGTGAAATATTAGCCCATTTAAAAAGTTCTAATTTCCACCTCAAAATTTGTCAATTTCCAAAGGGAACGCCTATGGAAATGAACCATTTTGACATGAAAATTTCAAAATTTCAAATCGATTAGTATTTAACATGCATGTTGGAAATAACTTAAAAGCTAAGTTTCATCATAATGACCCCTTGAAATAATTGGATTATGAATTTTAAAATCATATTAACTCGATATTGTTTTATCATGTGAAGAAATATTATCTAACTTTATTTGCCTATTATTTGAAGGGCTTAACATGGTGAAACCTCAATTTGTAGCCATTACCTACACGTGAAATATTAGCCCATTTAAAATGTTCTAATTTCCACCTCAAAATTTGTCAATTTCCAAAGGGAACGCCTATGGAAATGAACCATTTTGACATGAAAATTTCAAATTCTCAAATCGATTAGCATTTAACATGCATGTTGGAAATAACTTAAAAGCTAAGTTTCATCATAATGACCCCTTGAAATAATTGAATTATGAGTTTTAAAATCATATTAACTCGATATTGTTTTATCATGTGAAGAAATATTATCTATCTTTATTTGCCTATTATTTGAAGGGCTTAACATGGTGAAACCTCAATTTGTAGCCATTACCTACACGTGAAATATTAGCCCATTTAAAAAGTTCTAATTTCCACCTCAAAATTTGTCAATTTCCAAAGGGAACGCCTATGGAAATGAACCATTTTGACATGAAAATTTCAAAATTTCAAATCGATTAGTATTTAACATGCATGTTGGAAATAACTTAAAAGCTAAGTTTCATCATAATGACCCCTTGAAATAATTGGATTATGAATTTTAAAATCATATTAACTCGATATTGTTTTATCATGTGAAGAAATATTATCTAACTTTATTTGCCTATTATTTGAAGGGCTTAACATGGTGAAACCTCAATTTGTAGCCATTACCTACACGTGAAATATTAGCCCATTTAAAAAGTTCTAATTTCCACCTCAAAATATGTCAATTTCCAAAGGGAACGCCTATGGAAATGAACCATTTTGACATGAAAATTTGAAAATTTCAAATCGATTAGTATTTAACATGCATGTTGGAAATAACTTAAAAGCTAAGTTTCATCATAATGACCCCTTGAAATAATTGGATTATGAATTTTAAAATCATATTAACTCAATATTGTTTTATCATGTGAAGAAATATTATCTAACTATATTTGCCTATTATTTGAAGGGCTCAACATGGTGAAACCTCAATTTGTAGCCATTACCTACACGTGAAATATTAGCCCATTTAAAATGTTCTAATTTCCACCTCAAAATTTGTCAATTTCCAAAGGGAACGCCTATGGAAATGAACCATTTTGACATGAAAATTTCAAATTCTCAAATCGATTAGCATTTAACATGCATGTTGGAAATAACTTAAAAGCTAAGTTTCATCATAATGACCCCCTGAAATAATTGAATTATGAATTTTAAAATCATATTAACTCGATATTGTTTTATCATGTGAAGAAATATTATCTAACTTTATTTGCCTATTATTTGAAGGGCTTAACATGGTGAAACCTCAATTTGTAGCCATTACCTACACGTGAAATATTAGCCCATTTAAAAGTTCTAATTTCCACCTCAAAATTTGTCAATTTCCAAAGGGAACGCCTATGGAAATGAACCATTTTGACATGAAAATTTCAAAATTTCAAATCGATTAGTATTTAACATGCATGTTGGAAATAACTTAAAAGCTAAGTTTCATCATAATGACCCCTTGAAATAATTGGATTATGAATTTTAAAATCATATTAACTCGATATTGTTTTATCATGTGAAGAAATATTATCTAACTTTATTTGCCTATTATTTGAAGGGCTTAACATGGTGAAACCTCAATTTGTAGCCATTACCTACACGTGAAATATTAGCCCATTTAAAAGTTCTAATTTCCACCTCAAAATTTGTCAATTTCCAAAGGGAACGCCTATGGAAATGAACCATTTTGACATGAAAATTTCAAATTCTCAAATCGATTAGTATTTAACATGCATGTTGGAAATAACTTAAAAGCTAAGTTTCATCATAATGACCCCTTGAAATAATTGGATTATGAATTTTAAAATCATATTAACTCGATATTGTTTTATCATGTGAAGAAATATTATCTAACTTTATTTGCCTATTATTTGAAGGGCTTAACATGGTGAAACCTCAATTTGTAGCCATTACCTACACGTGAAATATTAGCCCATTTAAAAAGTTCTAATTTCCACCTCAAAATTTGTCAATTTCCAAAGGGAACGCCTATGGAAATGAACCATTTTGACATGAAAATTTCAAAATTTCAAATCGATTAGTATTTAACATGCATGTTGGAAATAACTTAAAAGCTAAGTTTCATCATAATGACCCCTTGAAATAATTGGATTATGAATTTTAAAATCATATTAACTCGATATTGTTTTATCATGTGAAGAAATATTATCTAACTATATTTGCCTATTATTTGAAGGGCTCAACATGGTGAAACCTCAATTTGTAGCCATTACCTACACGTGAAATATTAGCCCATTTAAAATGTTCTAATTTCCACCTCAAAATTTGTCAATTTCCAAAGGGAACGCCTATGGAAATGAACCATTTTGACATGAAAATTTCAAATTCTCAAATCGATTAGCATTTAACATGCATGTTGGAAATAACTTAAAAGCTAAGTTTCATCATAATGACCCCTTGAAATAATTGAATTATGAATTTTAAAATCATATTAACTCGATATTGTTTTATCATGTGAAGAAATATTATCTAACTTTATTTGCCTATTATTTGAAGGGCTTAACATGGTGAAACCTCAATTTGTAGCCATTACCTACACGTGAAATATTAGCCCATTTAAAAAGTTCTAATTTCCACCTCAAAATTTGTCAATTTCCAAAGGGAACGCCTATGGAAATGAACCATTTTGACATGAAAATTTCAAATTCTCAAATCGATTAGCATTTAACATGCATGTTGGAAATAACTTAAAAGCTAAGTTTCATCATAATGACCCCTTGAAATAATTGGATTATGAATTTTAAAATCATATTAACTCAATATTGTTTTATCATGTGAAGAAATATTATCTAACTTTATTTGCCTATTATTTGAAGGGCTTAACATGGTGAAACCTCAATTTGTAGCCATTACCTACACGTGAAATATTAGCCCATTTAAAAAGTTCTAATTTCCACCTCAAAATTTGTCAATTGGGTTATGAATTTTAAAATCTATTAACTCATATTGTTTTATCATGTGAAGAAATATTATCTAACTATATTTGCCTATTATTTGAAGGGCTCAACATGGTGAAACCTCAATTTGTAGCCATTACCTACACGTGAAATATTAGCCCATTTAAAATGTTCTAATTTCCACCTCAAAATTTGTCAATTTCCAAAGGGAACGCCTATGGAAATGAACCATTTTGACATGAAAATTTCAAATTCTCAAATCGATTAGCATTTAACATGCATGTTGGAAATAACTTAAAAGCTAAGTTTCATCATAATGACCCCTGAAATAATTGAATTATGAATTTTAAAATCATATTAACTCATCAAAGGACGCCTATGGAAATGAACCATTTTGACATGAAAATTTCAAATTTCAAATCGATTAGTATTTAACATGCATGTTGGAAATAACTTAAAAGCTAAGTTTCATCATAATGACCCCTTGAAATAATTGGATTATGAATTTTAAAATCATATTAACTCGATATTGTTTTATCATGTGAAGAAATATTATCTAACTTTATTTGCCTATTATTTGAAGGGCTTAACATGGTGAAACCTCAATTTGTAGCCATTACCTACACGTGAAATATTAGCCCATTTAAAATGTTCTAATTTCCACCTCAAAATTTGTCAATTTCCAAAGGGAACGCCTATGGAAATGAACCATTTTGACATGAAAATTTCAAATTTTCAAATCGATTAGCATTTAACATGCATGTTGGAAATAACTTAAAAGCTAAGTTTCATCATAATGACCCCTTGAAATAATTGAATTATGAGTTTTAAAATCATATTAACTCGATATTGTTTTATCATGTGAAGAAATATTATCTAACTTTATTTGCCTATTATTTGAAGGGCTTAACATGGTGAAACCTCAATTTGTAGCCATTACCTACACGTGAAATATTAGCCCATTTAAAAAGTTCTAATTTCCACCTCAAAATTTGTCAATTTCCAAAGGGAACGCCTATGGAAATGAACCATTTTGACATGAAAATTTCAAAATTTCAAATCGATTAGTATTTAACATGCATGTTGGAAATAACTTAAAAGCTAAGTTTCATCATAATGACCCCTTGAAATAATTGGATTATGAATTTTAAAATCATATTAACTCCATATTGTTTTATCATGTGAAGAAATATTATCTAACTATATTTGCCTATTATTTGAAGGGCTCAACATGGTGAAACCTCAATTTGTAGCCATTACCTACACGTGAAATATTAGCCCATTTAAAATGTTCTAATTTCCACCTCAAAATTTGTCAATTTCCAAAGGGAACGCCTATGGAAATGAACCATTTTGACATGAAAATTTCAAATTTTCAAATCGATTAGTATTTAACATGCATGTTGGAAATAACTTAAAAGCTAAGTTTCATCATAATGACCCCCTGAAATAATTGGATTATGAATTTTAAAATCATATTAACTCGATATTGTTTTATCATGTGAAGAAATATTATCTAACTTTATTTGCCTATTATTTGAAGGGCTTAACATGGTGAAACCTCAATTTGTAGCCATTACCTACACGTGAAATATTAGCCCATTTAAAATGTTCTAATTTCCACCTCAAAATTTGTCAATTTCCAAAGGGAACGCCTATGGAAATGAACCATTTTGACATGAAAATTTCAAATTTTCAAATCGATTAGTATTTAACATGCATGTTGGAAATAACTTAAAAGCTAAGTTTCATCATAATGACCCCCTGAAATAATTGGATTATGAATTTTAAAATCATATTAACTTCGATATTGTTTTATCATGTGAAGAAATATTATCTAACTTTATTTGCCTATTATTTGAAGGGCTTAACATGGTGAAACCTCAATTTGTAGCCATTACCTACACGTGAAATATTAGCCCATTTAAAATGTTCTAATTTCCACCTCAAAATTTGTCAATTTCCAAAGGGAACGCCTATGGAAATGAACCATTTTGACATGAAAATTTTCAAATCGATTAGTATTTAACATGCATGTTGGAAATAACTTAAAAGCTAAGTTTCATCATAATGACCCCTTGAAATAATTGGATTATGAATTTTAAAATCATATTAACTCGATATTGTTTTATCATGTGAAGAAATATTATCTAACTTTATTTGCCTATTATTTGAAGGGCTCAACATGGTGAAACCTCAATTTGTAGCCATTACCTACACGTGAAATATTAGCCCATTTAAAAAGTTCTAATTTCCACCTCAAAATTTGTCAATTTCCAAAGGGAACGCCTATGGAAATGAACCATTTTGACATGAATTTCAATTTTGACATGAAAATTTCAAATTTTCAAATCGATTAGTATTTAACATGCATGTTGGAAATAACTTAAAAGCTAAGTTTCATCATAATGACCCCCTTGAAATAATTGGATTATGAATTTTAAAATCATATTAACTCGATATTGTTTTATCATGTGAAGAAATATTATCTAACTTTATTTGCCTATTATTTGAAGGGCTTAACATGGTGAAACCTCAATTTGTAGCCATTACCTACACGTGAAATATTAGCCCATTTAAAAGGTTCTAATTTCCCCCCCCAAATTTGTCAATTTCCAAAGGGAACGCCTGGGGAAAAGACCCATTTTGACATGAAAATTTCAAATTTTCAAATCGATTAGTATTTAACATGCATGTTGGAAATAACTTAAAAGCTAAGTTTCATCATAATGACCCCTTGAAATAATTGGATTATGAATTTTAAAATCATATTAACTCGATATTGTTTTATCATGTGAAGAAATATTATCTAACTTTATTTGCCTATTATTTGAAGGGCTCAACATGGTGAAACCTCAATTTGTAGCCATTACCTACACGTGAAATATTAGCCCATTTAAAATGTTCTAATTTCCACCTCAAAATTTGTCAATTTCCAAAGGGAACGCCTATGGAAATGAACCATTTTGACATGAAAATTTCAAAATTTCAAATCGATTAGTATTTAACATGCATGTTGGAAATAACTTAAAAGCTAAGTTTCATCATAATGACCCCTTGAAATAATTGAATTATGAATTTTAAAATCATATTAACTCGATATTGTTTTATCATGTGAAGAAATATTATCTATCTTTATTTGCCTATTATTTGAAGGGCTTAACATGGTGAAACCTCAATTTGTAGCCATTACCTACACGTGAAATGTTAGCCCATTTAAAAAGTTCTAATTTCCACCTCAAAATTTTTCAATTTCCAAAGGGAGCACCTATGGAAATGAACCATTTTGACATGAAAATTTCAAAATTTCAAATCGATTAGTATTTAACATGCATGTTGGAAATAACTTAAAAGCTAAGTTTCATCATAATGACCCCTTGAAATAATTGGATTATGAATTTTAAAATCATATTAACTCGATATTGTTTTATCATGTGAAGAAATATTATCTAACTTTATTTGCCTATTATTTGAAGGGCTTAACATGGTGAAACCTCAATTTGTTTTCCAAAATGGAACGCCTATGGAAATGAACCATTTTGACATGAAAATTTCAAAATTTCAAATCGATTAGTATTTAACATGCATGTTGGAAATAACTTAAAAGCTAAGTTTCATCATAATGACCCCTTGAAATAATTGGATTATGAATTTTAAAATCATATTAACTCGATATTGTTTTATCATGTGAAGAAATATTATCTAACTTTATTTGCCTATTATTTGAAGGGCTTAACATGGTGAAACCTCAATTTGTAGCCATTACCTACACGTGAAATATTAGCCCATATAAAAGTTCTAATTTCCACCTCAAAATTTGTCAATTTCCAAAGGGAACGCCTATGGAAATGAACCATTTTGACATGAAAATTTCAAAATTTCAAATCGATTAGTATTTAACATGCATGTTGGAAATAACTTAAAAGCTAAGTTTCATCATAATGACCCTTGAAATAATTGGATTATGAATTTTAAAATCATATTAACTCGATATTGTTTTATCATGTGAAGAAATATTATCTAACTTTATTTGCCTATTATTTGAAGGGCTTAACATGGTGAAACCTCAATTTGTAGCCATTACCTACACGTGAAATATTAGCCCATTTAAAAGTTCTAATTTCCACCTCAAAATTTGTCAATTTCCAAAGGGAACGCCTATGGAAATGAACCATTTTGACATGAAAATTTCAAATTTTCAAATCGATTAGTATTTAACATGCATGTTGGAAATAACTTAAAAGCTAAGTTTCATCATAATGACCCCTTGAAATAATTGGATTATGAATTTTAAAATCATATTAACTCGATATTGTTTTATCATGTGAAGAAATATTATCTAACTTTATTTGCCTATTATTTGAAGGGCTTAACATGGTGAAACCTCAATTTGTAGCCATTACCTACACGTGAAATATTAGCCCATTTAAAAAGTTCTAATTTCCACCTCAAAATTTGTCAATTTCCAAAGGGAACACCTATGGAAATGAACCATTTTGACATGAAAATTTCAAAATTTCAAATCGATTAGTATTTAACATGCATGTTGGAAATAACTTAAAAGCTAAGTTTCATCATAATGACCCCTTGAAATAATTGGATTATGAATTTTTAAAATCATATTAACTCGATATTGTTTTATCATGTGAAGAAATATTATCTAACTTTATTTGCCTATTATTTCAAGGGCTTAACATGGTGAAACCTCAATTTGTAGCCATTACCTACACGTGAAATATTAGCCCATTTAAAAGTTCTAATTTCCACCTCAAAATTTGTCAATTTCCGAGAGGAACGCCTATGGAAATGAACCATTTTGACATGAAAATTTCAAATTTTCAAATCGATTAGTATTTAACATGCATGTTGGAAATAACTTAAAAGCTAAGTTTCATCATAATGACCCCTTGAAATAATTGGATTATGAATTTTAAAATCATATTAACTCGATATTGTTTTATCATGTGAAGAAATATTATCTAACTTTATTTGCCTATTATTTGAAGGGCTTAACATGGTGAAACCTCAATTTGTAGCCATTACCTACACGTGAAATATTAGCCCATTTAAAAAGTTCTAATTTCCACCTCAAAATTTGTCAATTTCCAAAGGGAACGCCTACGGAAATGAACCATTTTGACATGAAAATTTCAAATTTTCAAATCGATTAGTATTTAACATGCATGTTGAAATAACTTAAAAGCTAAGTTTCATCATAATGACCCCTTGAAATAATTGGATTATGAATTTTAAAATCATATTAACTCGATATTGTTTTATCATGTGAAGAAATATTATCTAACTTTATTTGCCTATTATTTGAAGGGCTTAACATGGTGAAACCTCAATTTGTAGCCATTACCTACACGTGAAATATTAGCCCATTTAAAAAGTTCTAATTTCCACCTCAAAATTTGTCAATTTCCAGAGGGAACGCCTATGGAAATGAACCATTTTGACATGAAAATTTCAAATTTTCAAATCGATTAGTATTTAACATGCATGTTGGAAATAACTTAAAAGCTAAGTTTCATCATAATGACCCCTTGAAATAATTGGATTATGAATTTTAAAATCATATTAACTCGATATTGTTTTATCATGTGAAGAAATATTATCTAACTTTATTTGCCTATTATTTGAAGGGCTTAACATGGTGAAACCTCAATTTGTAGCCATTACCTACACGTGAAATATTAGCCCATTTAAAAAGTTCTAATTTCCACCTTAAAATTTGTCAATTTCCGCAGGGAACGCCTATGGAAATGAACCATTTTGACATGAAAATTTCAAATTTTCAAATCGATTAGTATTTAACATGCATGTTGGAAATAACTTAAAAGCTAAGTTTCATCATAATGACCCCTTGAAATATTTGGATTATGAATTTTAAAATCATATTAACTCGATATTGTTTTATCATGTGAAGAAATATTATCTAACTTTATTTGCCTATTATTTGAAGGGCTCAACATGGTGAAACCTCAATTTGTAGCCATTACCTACACGTGAAATATTAGCCCATTTAAAATGTTCTAATTTCCACCTCAAAATTTGTCAATTTTCAGAGGGAACGCCTATGGATATGAACCATTTTGACATGAAAATTTCAAAATTTCAAATCGATTAGTATTTAACGTGCATGTTGGAAATAACTTAAAAGCTAAGTTTCATCATAATGACCCTTGAAATAATTGGATTATGAATTTTAAAATCATATTAACTCGATATTGTTTTATCATGTGAAGAAATATTATCTAACTTTATTTGCCTTATGAATTTTAAAATCATATTAAC
>JAUJYP020001280.1:0-62608 GCA_030674075.2 Linum usitatissimum
GCAAATGAAGTTAGATAATATTTCTTAACACTCTAAAACAATATCGAGTTAAATGGATTTTTAAATATATAATCCAATATTTGAGGGGTCACTCTGATGAAATTTAACTTTTTAGCAATTTCCAACATTGATGTCAAATATTAGCCAATTTGAATATTTTTGAAATTTTCATGTCCGAATGGTTCATTTCCATAGGTGTTCCCTTTGGAAATCGACAAATTTTGAGGTGAAAATTGAAACTTTCTAAATGGGCTAGTATTTGAGGTGTATGTTTGGAATGGTTAAAAATTGAGGTTTCACCATGTTAAGCCCTTCAAATAATAGGCAAATGAAGTTAGATAATATTTCTTAACACTCTAAAACAATATCGAGTTAAATGGATTTTTAAATATATAATCCATGTATTTGAGGGGTCACTCTAATGAAATTTAACTTTTTAGAAATTTCAAACATTGATGTCAAATATTAGCCAATTTGAATATTTTGAAATTTTCATGTCCGAATGGTTCATTTCCATAGGTGTTCCCTTTGGAAATCGACAAATTTTGAGGTGAAAATTGAAACTTTCTAAATGGGCTAGTATTTGAGGTGTATGTTTGGAATGGTTAAAAATTGAGGTTTCACCATGTTAAGCCCTTCAAATAATAGGCAAATGAAGTTAGATAATATTTCTTAACACTCTAAAACAATATCGACTTAAATGGATTTTTAAATTTATAATCCAACTATTTGAGGGGGTCACTCTAATGAAACATGACTTTTTAGAAATTTCCAACATTGATGTCAAATATTAGCCAATTTGAAAATTTTGAAATTTTCATGTCCGAATGGTTCATTTCCATAGGTGTTCCTTTGGAAATCGACAAATTTTGAGGTGAAAATTGAAACTTTCTAAATGGGCTAGTATTTGAGGTGTATGTTTGGAATGGTTAAAAATTGAGGTTTCACCATGTTAAGCCCTTCAAATAATAGGCAAATGAAGTTAGATAATATTTCTTAACACTCTAAAACAATATCGACTTAAATGGATTTTTAAATATATAATCCATGTATTTGAGGGGGTCACTCTAATGAAATTTAACTTTTTAGCAATTTCAAACATTGATGTCAAATATTAGCCAATTTGAATATTTTGAAATTTTCATGTCCGAATGGTTCATTTCCATAGGTGTTCCCTTTGGAAATCGACAAATTTTGAGGTGAAAATTGAAACTTTCTAAATGGGCTAGTATTTGAGGTGTATGTTTGGAATGGTTAAAAATTGAGGTTTCACCATGTTAAGCCCTTCAAATAATAGGCAAATGAAGTTAGATAATATTTCTTAACACTCTAAAACAATATCGAGTTAAATGGATTTTTAAATTTATAATCCATGTATTTGAGGGGGTCACTCTAATGAAATTTAACTTTTTAGCAATTTCAAACATTGATGTCAAATATTAGCCAATTTGAATATTTTGAAATTTTCATGTCCGAATGGTTCATTTCCATAGGTGTTCCCTTTGGAAATCGACAAATTTTGAGGTGAAAATTGAAACTTTCTAAATGGGCTAGTATTTGAGGTGTATGTTTGGAATGGTTAAAAATTGAGGTTTCACCATGTTAAGCCCTTCAAATAATAGGCAAATGAAGTTAGATAATATTTCTTAACACTCTAAAACAATATCGAGTTAAATGGATTTTTAAATATATAATCCATGTATTTGAGGGGGTCACTCTAATGAAATTTAACTTTTTAGCAATTTCAAACATTGATGTCAAATATTAGCCAATTTGAAATATTTTGAAATTTTCATGTCCGAATGGTTCATTTCCATAGGTGTTCCCTTTGGAAATCGACAAATTTTGAGGTGAAAATTGAAACTTTCTAAATGGGCTAGTATTTGAGGTGTATGTTTGGAATGGTTAAAAATTGAGGTTTCACCATGTTAAGCCCTTCAAATAATAGGCAAATGAAGTTAGATAATATTTCTTAACACTCTAAAACAATATCGAGTTAAATGGATTTTTAAATATATAATCCATGTATTTGAGGGGGTCACTCTAATGAAATTTAACTTTTTAGCAATTTCAAACATTGATGTCAAATATTAGCCAATTTGAATATTTTGAAATTTTCATGTCCGAATGGTTCATTTCCATAGGTGTTCCCTTTGGAAATCGACAAATTTTGAGGTGAAAATTGAAACTTTCTAAATGGGCTAGTATTTGAGGTGTATGTTTGGAATGGTTAAAAATTGAGGTTTCACCATGTTAAGCCCTTCAAATAATAGGCAAATGAAGTTAGATAATATTTCTTAACACTCTAAAACAATATCGAGTTAAATGGATTTTTAAATATATAATCCAACTATTTGAGGGGGTCACTCTAATGAAATTTAACTTTTTAGCAATTTTCAACATTGATGTCAAATATTACTCAATTTGAATATTTTGAAATTTTCATGTCCGAATGGTTCATTTCCATAGGTGTTCCCTTTGGAAATCGACAAATTTTGAGGTGAAAATTGAAACTTTCTAAATGGGCTAGTATTTGAGGTGTATGTTTGGAATGGTTAAAAATTGAGGTTTCACCATGTTAAGCCCTTCAAATAATAGGCAAATGAAGTTAGATAATATTTCTTAACACTCTAAAACAATATCGACTTAAATGGATTTTTAAATTTATAATCCAACTATTTGAGGGGGTCACTCTAATGAAACATGACTTTTAAGAAATTTCTAACATTGATGTCAAATATTAGCCAATTTGAAAATTTTGAAATTTTCATGTCCGAATGGTTCATTTCCATAGGTGTTGCCTTTGGAAATCGACAAATTTTGAGGTGAAAATTGAATCTTTTTAAATGGGCTACTATATGAGGTGTATGTTTGGAATGGTTAAAAATTGAGGTTTCACCATGTTAAGCCCTTCAAATAATAGGCAAATGAAGTTAGATAATATTTATTAACACTCTAAAACAATATCGACTTAAATGGATTTTTAAATATATAATCCATGTATTTGAGGGGGTCACTCTAATGAAATTTAACTTTTTAGCAATTTCAAACATTGATGTCAAATATTAGCCAATTTGAATATTTTGAAATTTTCATGTCCGAATGGTTCATTTCCATAGGTGTTCCCTTTGGAAATCGACAAATTTTGAGGTGAAAATTGAAACTTTCTAAATGGGCTAGTATTTGAGGTGTATGTTTGGAATGGTTAAAAATTGAGGTTTCACCATGTTAAGCCCTTCAAATAATAGGCAAATGAAGTTAGATAATATTTCTTAACACTCTAAAACAATATCGACTTAAATGGATTTTTAAATTTATAATCCAACTATTTGAGGGGGTCACTCTAATGAATCATGACTTTTAAGCAATTTCCAACATTGATGTCAAATATTAGCCAATTTGAAAATTTTGAAATTTTCATGTCCGAATGGTTCATTTCCATAGGTGTTCCCTTTGGAAATCGACAAATTTTGAGGTGAAAATTGAAACTTTTTAAATGGGCTAGTATTTGAGGTGTATGTTTGGAATGGTTAAAAATTGAGGTTTCACCATGTTAAGCCCTTCAAATAATAGGCAAATGAAGTTAGATAATATTTCTTAACACTCTAAAACAATATCGAGTTAAATGGATTTTTAAATATATAATCCATGTATTTGAGGGGGTCACTCTAATGAAATTTAACTTTTTAGCAATTTCAAACATTGATGTCAAATATTAGCCAATTTGAATATTTTGAAATTTTCATGTCCGAATGGTTCATTTCCATAGGTGTTCCTTTTGGAAATCGACAAATTTTGAGGTGAAAATTGAAACTTTCTAAATGGGCTAGTATTTGAGGTGTATGTTTGGAATGGTTAAAAATTGAGGTTTCACCATGTTAAGCCCTTCAAATAATAGGCAAATGAAGTTAGATAATATTTCTTAACACTCTAAAACAATATCGACTTAAATGGATTTTTAAATTTATAATCCAACTATTTGAGGGGGTCACTCTAATGAAACATGACTTTTAAGCAATTTCCAACATTGATGTCAAATATTAGCAATTTGAAAATTTTGAAATTTTCATGTCCGAATGGTTCATTTCCATAGGTGTTCCCTTTGGAAATCGACAAATTTTGAGGTGAAAATTGAAACTTTTTAAATGGGCTACTATATGAGGTGTATGTTTGGAATGGTTAAAAGTTGAGGTTTCACCATGGTAAGCCCTTCAAATAATAGGCAAATGAAGTTATATAATATTTCTTAACACTCTAAAACAATATCGAGTTAATTGGATTTTTAAATATATAATCCAAGTATTTGAGGGGGTCACTCTGATGAAATTTAACTTTTTAGCAATTTCAACATTGATGTCAAATATTAGCCAATTTGAATATTTTGAAATTTTCATGTCCGAATAGTTCATTTCCGTAGGTGTTCCCTTTGGAAATCGACAAATTTTGAGGTGAAAATTGAAACTTTCTAAATGGGCTAGTATTTGAGATGTATGTTTCGAATGGTTAAAAATTGAGGTTTCACCATGTTAAGACCTTCAAATAATAGGCAAATGAAGTTAGATAATATTTCATAACACTCTAAAACAATATCGACTTAAATGGATTTTTAAATTTATAATCCAACTATTTGAGGGGGTCACTCTAATGAAACATGACTTTTAAAAAATTTCCAACATTGATGTCAAATATTAGCCAATTTGAAAATTTTGAAATTTTCATGTCCGAATGGTTCATTTCCATAGGTGTTCCCTTTGGAAATCGACAAATTTTGAGGTGAAAATTGAAACTTTTTAAATGGGCTAGTATTTGAGGTGTATGTTTGGAATGGTTAAAAATTGAGGTTTCACCATGTTAAGCCCTTCAAATAATAGGCAAATGAAGTTAGATAATATTTCTTAACACTCTAAAACAATATCGAGTTAAATGGATTTTTAAATATATAATCCAAGTATTTGAGGGGGTCACTCTAATGAAATTTAACTTTTTAGCAATTTCAAACATTGATGTCAAATATTAGCCAATTTGAATATTTTGAAATTTTCATGTCCGAATGGTTCATTTCCATAGGTGTTCCCTTTGGAAATCGACAAATTTTGAGGTGAAAATTGAAACTTTCTAAATGGGCTAGTATTTGACGTGTATGTTTGGAATGGTTAAAAGTTGAGGTTTCACCATGTTAAGCCCTTCAAATAATAGGCAAATGAAGTTAGATAATATTTCTTAACACTCTAAAACAATATCGACTTAAATGGATTTTTAAATTTATAATCCAACTATTTGAGGGGGTCACTCTAATGAAACATGACTTTTAAAAAATTTCCAACATTGATGTCAAATATTAGCCAATTCGAAAATTTTGAAATTTCCATGTCCGAATGGTTCATTTCCATAGGTGTTGCCTTTGGAAATCGACAAATTTTGAGGTGAAAATTGAATCTTTTTAAATGGGCTACTATATGAGGTGTATGTTTGGAATGGTTAAAAATTGAGGTTTCACCATGTTAAGCCCTTCAAATAATACGGAAATGAAGTTAGATAATATTAATTAACACTCTAAAACAATATCGACTTAAATGGATTTTTAAATATATAATCCATGTATTTGAGGGGGTCACTCTAATGAAATTTAACTTTTTAGCATTTTCAAACATTGATGTCAAATATTAGCCAATTTGAATATTTTGAAATTTTCATGTCCGAATGGTTCATTTCCATAGGTGTTCCCTTTGGAAATCGACAAATTTTGAGGTGAAAATTGAAACTTTCTAAATCGGCTAGTATTTGAGGTGTATGTTTTGAATGGTTAAAAATTGAGGTTTCACCATGTTAAGCCCTTCAAACAATAGGCAAATGAAGTTAGATAATATTTCTTAACACTCTAAAACAATATCGACTTAAATGGATTTTTAAATTTATAATCCAACTATTTGAGGGGGTCACTCTAATGAATCATGACTTTTAAGCAATTTCCAACATTGATGTCAAATATTAGCCAATTTGAAAATTTTGAAATTTTCATGTCCGAATGGTTCATTTCCATAGATGTTCCCGTTGGAAATCGACAAGTTTTGAGGTGAAAATTGAAACTTTTTAAATGGGCTAGTATTCGAGGTGTATGTTTGGAATGGTTAAAAATTGAGGTTTCACCATGTTAAGCCCTTCAAATAATAGGCAAATGAAGTTAGATAATATTTCTTAACACTCTAAAACAATATCGAGTTAAATGGATTTTTAAATATATAATCCAAGTATTTGAGGGGGTCACTCTAATGAAATTTAACTTTTTAGAAATTTCAAACATTGATGTCAAATATTAGCCAA
This sequence comes from Linum usitatissimum, assembly GCA_030674075.2. Lineage (NCBI taxonomy): Eukaryota > Viridiplantae > Streptophyta > Magnoliopsida > Malpighiales > Linaceae > Linum > Linum usitatissimum. The sequence goes on from JAUJYP020001280.1 coordinate 6,322, forward strand.
TTTGAATATTTTGAAATTTTCATGTCCGAATGGTTCATTTCCATAGGTGTTCCCTTTGGAAATCGACAAATTTTGAGGTGAAAATTGAAACTTTCTAAATGGGCTAGTATTTGAGGTGTATGTTTGGAATGGTTAAAAATTGAGGTTTCACCATGTTAAGCCCTTCAAATAATAGGCAAATGAAGTTAGATAATATTTCTTAACACTCTAAAACAATATCGAGTTAAATGGATTTTTAAATTTATAATCCAACTATTTGAGGGGGTCACTCTAATGAAACATGACTTTTAAGCAATTTCCAACATTGATGTCAAATATTAGCCAATTTGAAAATTTTGAAATTTTCATGTCCGAATGGTTCATTTCCATAGGTGTTCCCTTTGGAAATCGACAAATTTTGAGGTGAAAATTGAAACTTTTTAAATGGGCTAGTATTTGAGGTGTATGTTTGGAATGGTTAAAAATTGAGGTTTCACCATGTTAAGCCCTTCAAATAATAGGCAAATGAAGTTAGATAATATTTCTTAACACTCTAAAACAATATCGAGTTAAATGGATTTTTAAATATATAATCCATGTATTTGAGGGGGTCACTCTAATGAAATTTAACTTTTTAGAAATTTCAAACATTGATGTCAAATATTAGCCAATTTGAATATTTTGAAATTTTCATGTCCGAATGGTTCATTTCCATAGGTGTTCCCTTTGGAAATCGACAAATTTTGAGGTGAAAATTGAAACTTTCTAAATGGGCTAGTATTTGAGGTGTATGTTTGGAATGGTTAAAAATTGAGGTTTCGCCATGTTAAGCCCTTCAAATAATAGGCAAATGAAGTTAGATAATATTTCTTAACACTCTAAAACAATATCGAGTTAATTGGAGTTTTAAATATATAATCCATGTATTTGAGGGGGTCACTCTAATGAAATTTAACTTTTTAGCAATTTCAAACATTGATGTCAAATATTAGCCAATTTGAATATTTTGAAATTTTCATGTCCGAATGGTTCATTTCCATAGGTGTTCCCTTTGGAAATCGACAAATTTTGAGGTGAAAATTGAAACTTTTTAAATGGGCTAGTATTTGAGGTGTATGTTTGGAATGGTTAAAAATTGAGGTTTCACCATGTTAAGCCCTTCAAATAATAGGCAAATGAAGTTAGATAATATTTCTTAACACTCTAAAACAATATCGACTTAAATGGATTTTTAAATTTATAATCCATGTATTTGAGGGGGTCACTCTAATGAAATTTGACTTTTAAGCAATTTCAAACATTGATGTCAAATATTAGCCAATTTGAAAATTTTGAAATTTTCATGTCCGAATGGTTCATTTCCATAGGTGTTCCCTTTGGAAATCGACAAATTTTGAGGTGAAAATTGAAACTTTTTAAATGGGCTAGTATTTGAGGTGTATGTTTGGAATGGTTAAAAATTGAGGTTTCACCATGTTAAGCCCTTCAAATAATAGGCAAATGAAGTTAGATAATATTTCTTAACACTCTAAAACAATATCGAGTTAAATGGATTTTTAAATATATAATCCAAGTATTTGAGGGGGTCACTCTAATGAAATTTAACTTTTTAGCAATTTCAAACATTGATGTCAAATATTAGCCAATTTGAATATTTTGAAATTTTCATGTCCGAATGGTTCATTTCCATAGGTGTTCCCTTTGGAAATCGACAAATTTTGAGGTGAAAATTGAAACTTTCTAAATGGGCTAGTATTTGAGGTGTATGTTTGGAATGGTTAAAAATTGAGGTTTCACCATGTTAAGCCCTTCAAATAATAGGCAAATGAAGTTAGATAATATTTCTTAACACTCTAAAACAATATCGACTTAAATGGATTTTTAAATTTATAATCCAAGTATTTGAGGGGGTCACTCTAATGAAATTTAACTTTTTAGCAATTTCCAACATTGATGTCAAATATTAGCCAATTTGAATATTTTGAAATTTTCATGTCCGAATGGTTCATTTCCATAGGTGTTCCCTTTGGAAATCGACAAATTTTGAGGTGAAAATTGAAACTTTCTAAATGGGCTAGTATTTGAGGTGTATGTTTGGAATGGTTAAAAATTGAGGTTTCACCATGTTAAGCCCTTCAAATAATAGGCAAATGAAGTTAGATAATATTTCTTAACACTCTAAAACAATATCGACTTAAATGGATTTTTAAATATATAATCCATGTATTTGAGGGGGTCACTCTAATGAAATTTAACTTTTTAGCAATTTCAAACATTGATGTCAAATATTAGCCAATTTGAATATTTTGAAATTTTCATGTCCGAATGGTTCATTTCCATAGGTGTTCCCTTTGGAAATCGACAAATTTTGAGGTGAAAATTGAAACTTTCTAAATGGGCTAGTATTTGAGGTGTATGTTTGGAATGGTTAAAAATTGAGGTTTCACCATGTTAAGCCCTTCAAATAATAGGCAAATGAAGTTAGATAATATTTCTTAACACTCTAAAACAATATCGACTTAAATGGATTTTTAAATTTATAATCCATGTATTTGAGGGGGTCACTCTAATGAAACATGACTTTTTAGCAATTTCAACATTGATGTCAAATATTAGCCAATTTGAATATTTTGAAATTTTCATGTCCGAATGGTTCATTTCCATACTTTGGAAATCGACAAATTTTGAGGTGAAAATTGAAACTTTCTAAATGGGCTAGTATTTGAGGTGTATGTTTGGAATGGTTAAAAATTGAGGTTTCACCATGTTAAGCCCTTCAAATAATAGGCAAATGAAGTTATATAATATTTCTTAACACTCTAAAACAATATCGAGTTAAATGGATTTTTAAATATATAATCCAAGTATTTGAGGGGGTCACTCTAATGAAATTTAACTTTTTAGCAATTTTCAACATTGATGTCAAATATTAGCCAATTTGAATATTTTGAAATTTTCATGTCCGAATGGTTCATTTCCATAGGTGTTCCCTTTGGAAATCGACAAATTTTGAGGTGAAAATTGAAACTTTCTAAATGGGCTAGTATTTGAGGTGTATGTTTGGAATGGTTAAAAATTGAGGTTTCACCATGTTAAGCCCTTCAAATAATAGGCAAATGAAGTTAGATAATATTTCATAACACTCTAAAACAATATCGAGTTAAATGGATTTTTAAATATATAATCCATGTATTTGAGGGGGTCACTCTAATGAAATTTAACTTTTTAGCAATTTCAAACATTGATGTCAAATATTAGCCAATTTGAATATTTTGAAATTTTCATGTCCGAATGGTTCATTTCCATAGGTGTTCCCTTTGGAAATCGACAAATTTTGAGGTGAAAATTGAAACTTTTTAAATGGGCTAGTATTTGAGATGTATGTTTGGAATGGTTAAAAATTGAGGTTTCACCATGTTAAGTCCTTCAAATAATAGGCAAATGAAGTTAGATAATATTTCTTAACACTCCAAAACAATATCGACTTAAATGGATTTTTAAATTTATAATCCATCTATTTGAGGGGGTCACTCTAATGAATCATGACTTTTAAGCAATTTCCAACATTGATGTCAAATATTAGCCAATTTGAAAATTTTGAAATGTTCATGTCCGAATGGTTCATTTCCATAGATGTTCCCGTTGGAAATCGACAACTTTTGAGGTGAAAATTGAAACTTTTTAAATGGGCTAGTATTTGAGGTGTATGTTTGGAATGGTTAAAAATTGAGGTTTCACCATGTTAAGCCCTTCAAATAATAGGCAAATGAAGTTAGATAATATTTCTTAACACTCTAAAACAATATCGACTTAAATGGATTTTTAAATTTATAATCCAACTATTTGAGGGGGTCACTCTAATGAAATTTGACTTTTTAGCAATTTCCAACATTGATGTCAAATATTAGCCAATTTGAAAATTTTGAAATTTTCATGTCCGAATGGTTCATTTCCATAGATGTTCCCTTTGGAAATCGACAAATTTTGAGGTGAAAATTGAAACTTTTTAAATGGGCTAGTATTTGAGGTGTATGTTTGGAATGGTTAAAAATTGAGGTTTCACCATGTTAAGCCCTTCAAATAATAGGCAAATGAAGTTAGATAATATTTCTTAACACTCTAAAACAATATCGAGTTAAATGGATTTTTAAATATATAATCCATGTATTTGAGGGGGTCACTCTAATGAAATTTAACTTTTTAGAAATTTCAAACATTGATGTCAAATATTAGCCAATTTGAATATTTTGAAATTTTCATGTCCGAATGGTTCATTTCCATAGGTGTTCCCTTTGGAAATCGACAAATTTTGAGGTGAAAATTGAAACTTTCTAAATGGGCTAGTATTTGAGGTGTATGTTTGGAATGGTTAAAAATTGAGGGTTCGCCAAGTTAAGCCCTTCAAATAATAGGCAAATGAAGTTAGATAATATTTCTTAACACCCTAAAACAATATCGAGTTAAATGGAGTTTTAAATATATAATGCATGTATTTGAGGGGGTCACTCTAATGAAATTTAACTTTTTAGCAATTTCAAACATTGATGTCAAATATTAGCCAATTTGAATATTTAGAAATTTTCATGTCCGAATGGTTCATTTCCATAGGTGTTCCCTTTGGAAATCGACAAATTTTGAGGTGAAAATTGAAACTTTCTAAATGGGCTAGTATTTGAGGTGTATGTTTGGAATGGTTAAAAATTGAGGTTTCGCCATGTTAAGCCCTTCAAATAATAGGCAAATGAAGTTAGATAATATTTCTTAACACTCTAAAACAATATCGAGTTAAATGGAGTTTTAAATATATAATGCATGTATTTGAGGGGGTCACTCTAATGAAATTTAACTTTTTAGCAATTTCAAACATTGATGTCAAATATTAGCCAATTTGAATATTTTGAAATTTTCATGTCCGAATGGTTCATTTCCATAGGTGTTCCCTTTGGAAATCGACAAATTTTGAGGTGAAAATTGAAACTTTCTAAATGGGCTAGTATTTGACATGTATGTTCAGAATGGTTAAAAATTGAGGTTTCACCATGTTAAGCCCTTCAAATAATAGGCAAATGAAGTTAGATAATATTTCTTAACACTCCAAAACAATATCGACTTAAATGGATTTTTAAATTTATAATCCAACTATTTGAGGGGGTCACTCTAATGAATCATGACTTTTAAGCAATTTCCAACATTGATGTCAAATATTAGCCAATTTGAAAATTTTGAAATGTTCATGTCCGAATGGTTCATTTCCATAGATGTTCACGTTTGAAATCGACAAATTTTGAGGTGAAAATTGAATCTTTTTAAATGGGCTAGTATTTGACATGTATGTTCCGAATGGTTAAAAATTGAGGTTTCACCATATTAAGACCTTCAAATAATAGGCAAATGAAGTTAGATAATATTTCTTAACACTCTAAAACAATATCGAGTTAAATGGATTTTTAAATTTATAATCCAACTATTTGAGGGGGTCACTCTAATGAAACATGACTTTTAAGAAATTTCCAACATTGATGTCAAATATTAGCCAATTTGAAAATTTTGAAATTTTCATGTCCGAATGGTTCATTTCCATAGGTGTTGCCTTTGGAAATCGACAAATTTTGAGGTGAAAATTGAAACTTTTTAAATGGGCTACTATATGAGGTGTATGTTTGGAATGGTTAAAAATTGAGGTTTCACCATGTTAAGCCCTTCAAATAATACGGAAATGAAGTTAGATAATATTAATTAACACTCTAAAACAATATCGACTTAAATGGATTTTTAAATATATAATCCATGTATTTGAGGGGGTCACTCTAATGAAATTTAACTTTTTAGCATTTTCAAACATTGATGTCAAATATTAGCCAATTTGAATATTTTGAAATTTTCATGTCCGAATGGTTCATTTCCATAGGTGTTCCCTTTGGAAATCGACAAATTTTGAGGTGAAAATTGAAACTTTCTAAATCGGCTAGTATTTGAGGTGTATGTTTTGAATGGTTAAAAATTGAGGTTTCACCATGTTAAGCCCTTCAAACAATAGGCAAATGAAGTTAGATAATATTTCTTAACACTCTAAAACAATATCGACTTAAATGGATTTTTAAATTTATAATCCAACTATTTGAGGGGGTCACTCTAATGAATCATGACTTTTAAGCAATTTCCAACATTGATGTCAAATATTAGCCAATTTGAAAATTTTGAAATTTTCATATCCGAATGGTTCATTTCCATAGATGTTCCCGTTGGAAATCGACAAGTTTTGAGGTGAAAATTGAAACTTTTTAAATGGGCTAGTATTTGAGGTGTATGTTTGGAATGGTTAAAAATTGAGGTTTCACCATGTTAAGCCTTTCAAATAATAGGCAAATGAAGTTAGATAATATTTCTTAACACTCTAAAACAATATCGAGTTAAATGGATTTTTAAATATATAATGCATGTATTTGAGGGGGTCACTCCAATGAAATTTAACTTTTTAGCAATTTCAAACATTGATGTCAAATATTAGCCAATTTGAATATTTAGAAATTTTCATGTCCGAATGGTTCATTTCCATAGGTGTTCCCTTTGGAAATCGACAAATTTTGAGGTGAAAATTGAAACTTTCTAAATGGGCTAGTATTTGAGATGTATGTTTGGAATGGTTAAAAATTGAGGTTTCGCCATGTTAAGCCCTTCAAATAATAGGCAAATGAAGTTAGATAATATTTCTTAACACTCTAAAACAATATCGAGTTAAATGGAGTTTTAAATATATAATGGATGTATTTGAGGGGGTCACTCTAATGAAATTTAACTTTTTAGCAATTTCAAACATTGATGTCAAATATTAGCAAATTTGAATATTTTGAAATTTTCATGTCCGAATAGTTCATTTCCATAGGTGTTCCCTTTGGAAATCGACAAATTTTGAGGTGAAAATTGAAACTTTTTAAATGGGCTAGTATTTGACATGTATGTTCAGAATGGTTAAAAATTGAGGTTTCACCATGTTAAGCCCTTCAAATAATAGGCAAATGAAGTTAGATAATATTTCTTAACACTCCAAAACAATATCAACTTAAATGGATTTTTAAATTTATAATCCATCTATTTGAGGGGGTCACTCTAATGAATCGTGACTTTTAAGCAATTTCCAACATTGATGTCAAATATTAGCCAATTTGAAAATTTTGAAATGTTCATGTCCGAATGGTTCATTTCCATAGATGTTCCCGTTGGAAATCGACAAATTTTGAGGTGAAAATTGAATCTTTTTAAATGGGCTAGTATTTGACATGTATGATCCGAATGGTTAAAAATTGAGGTTTCACCATATTAAGACCTTCAAATAATAGGCAAATGAAGTTAGATAATATTTCTTAACACTCTAAAACAATATCGACTTAAATGGATTTTTAAATTTATAATCCAACTATTTGAGGGGGTCACTCTAATGAATCATGACTTTTAAGCAATTTCCAACATTGATGTCAAATATTAGCCAATTTGAAAATTTTGAAATTTTCATGTCCGAATGGTTCATTTCCATAGATGTTCTCGTTGGAAATCGACAAGTTTTGAGGTGAAAATTGAAACTTTTTAAATGGGCTAGTATTCGAGGTGTATGTTCGGAATGGTTAAAAATTGAGGTTTCACCATGTTAAGCCTTTCAAATAATAGGCAAATGAAGTTAGATAATATTTCTTAACACTCTAAAACAATATCGAGTTAAATGGATTTTTAAATATATAATCCATGTATTTGAGGGGGTCACTCTAATGAAATTTAACTTTTTAGAAATTTCAAACATTGATGTCAAATATTAGCCAATTTGAATATTTTGAAATTTTCATGTCCGAATGGTTCATTTCCATAGGTGTTCCTTTTGGAAATCGACAAATTTTGAGGTGAAAATTGAAACTTTCTAAATGGGCTAGTATTTGAGGTGTATGTTTGGAATGGTTAAAAATTGAAGGTTCGCCAAGTTAAGCCCTTCAAATAATAGGCAAATGAAGTTAGATAATATTTCTTAACACCCTAAAACAATATCGAGTTAAATGGAGTTTTAAATATATAATGCATGTATTTGAGGGGGTCACTCTAATGAAATTTAACTTTTTAGCAATTTCAAACATTGATGTCAAATATTAGCCAATTTGAATATTTAGAAATTTTCATGTCCGAATGGTTCATTTCCATAGGTGTTCCCTTTGGAAATCGACAAATTTTGAGGTGAAAATTGAAACTTTCTAAATGGGCTAGTATTTGAGGTGTATGTTTGGAATGGTTAAAAATTGAGGGTTCGCCAAGTTAAGCCCTTCAAATAATAGGCAAATGAAGTTAGATAATATTTCTTAACACCCTAAAACAATATCGAGTTAAATGGAGTTTTAAATATATAATGCATGTATTTGAGGGGGTCACTCCAATGAAATTTAACTTTTTAGCAATTTCAAACATTGATGTCAAATATTAGCCAATTTGAATATTTAGAAATTTTCATGTCCGAATTGTTCATTTCCATAGGTGTTCCCTTTGGAAATCGACAAATTTTGAGGTGAAAATTGAAACTTTCTAAATGGGCTAGTATTTGAGGTGTATGTTTGGAATGGTTAAAAATTGAGGTTTCGCCATGTTAAGCCATTCAAATAATAGGCAAATGAAGTTAGATAATATTTCTTAACACTCTAAAACAATATCGAGTTAAATGGAGTTTTAAATATATAATGGATGTATTTGAGGGGGTCACTCTAATGAAATTTAACTTTTTAGCAATTTCAAACATTGATGTCAAATATTAGCAAATTTGAATATTTTGAAATTTTCATGTCCGAATAGTTCATTTCCGTAGGTGTTCCCTTTGGAAATCGACAAATTTTGAGGTGAAAATTGAAACTTTTTAAATGGGCTAGTATTTGACATGTATGTTCAGAATGGTTAAAAATTGAGGTTTCACCATGTTAAGCCCTTCAAATAATAGGCAAATGACGTTAGATAATATTTCTTAACACTCCAAAACAATATCGACTTAAATGGATTTTTAAATTTATAATCCAACTATGTGAGGGGGTCACTCTAATGAATCATGACTTTTAAGCAATTTCCAACATTGATGTCAAATATTAGCCAATTTGAAAATTTTGAAATGTTCATGTCCGAATGGTTCATTTCCATAGATGTTCACGTTGGAAATGGACAAATTTTGAGGTGAAAATTGAAACTTTCTAAATGGGCTAGTATTCGAGGTGTATGTTCCGAATGGTTAAAAATTGAGGTTTCACCATGTTAAGCCTTTCAAATAATAGGCAAATGAAGTTAGATAATATTTCTTAACACTCTAAAACAATATCGAGTTAAATGGATTTTTAAATTTATAATCCAAGTATTTGAGGGGTCACTCTGATGAACCTTGGATTTTTAGCAATGTCCAACATTTATGTGAAATATTAACCGATTCGAAAAATTTGAAATTTTCATGTCCGAATGTTTCATTTCCATAGGTGTTCCCTTTGGAAATCGACAAATTTTGAGTTGAAAATTGAAACTTTCTAAATTGGCTAGTATTTGAGGTGTATGTTTGGAATGGTTAAAAATTGAGGTTTCACCATGTTAAGCCCTTCAAATAATAGGCAAATGAAGTTAGATAATATTTCTTAACACTCTAAAACAATATCGAGTTAAATGGAGTTTTAAATATATAATGCATGTATTTGAGGAGGTCACTCTAATGAAATTTAACGTTTTAGCAATTTCAAACCTTGATGTCAAATATTAGCCAATTTGAATATTTTGAAATTTTCATGTCCGAATGGTTCGTTTCCATAGGTGTTCCCTTTGGAAATCGACAAATTTTGAGGTGAAAATTGAAATTTTCTAAATGGGCTAGTATTTGAGGTGTATGTTTGGAATGGTTAAAAATTGAGGTTTCGCCATGTTAAGCCCTTCAAATAATAGGCAAATGAAGTTAGATAATATTTCTTAACACTCTAAAACAATATCGAGTTAAATGGATTTTTAAATTTATAATCGAACTATTTGAGGGGTCACTCTAATGCAACATGACTTTTAATAAATTTCCAACATTGATGTCAAATATTAGTCAATTTGAAAATTTTGAAATTTTCATGTCCGAATGGTTCATTTCCATAGGTGTTCTTTTTGGAAATCGACAAATTTTGAGGTGAAAATTGAAACTTTTTAAATGGGCTAGTATTTGAGGTGTATGTTCAGAATGGTTAAAAATTGAGGTTTCACCATGTTACGACCTTCAAATAATAGGCAAATGAAGTTAGATAATATTTCTTAACACTCTAAAACAATATCGAGTTAAATGGATTTTTAAATTTATAATCCAAGTATTTGAGGGGTCACTCTGATGAACCTTGGATTTTTAGCAATGTTCAACATTTATGTGAAATATTAACCGATTTGAAAATTTTGAAATTTTCATGTCCGAATGGTTCATTTCCATAGGTGTTCCCTTTGGAAATCGACAAATTTTGAGGTGAAAATTGAAACTTTCTAAATGGGCTAGTATTTGAGGTGTATGTTTGGAATGGTTAAAAATTGAGGTTTCGCCATGTTAAGCCCTTCAAATAATAGGCAAATAAAGTTAGATAATATTTCTTAACACTCTAAAACAATATCGAGTTAAATGGAGTTTTAAATATATAATGCATGTATTTGAGGGGGTCACTCTAATGAAATTTAACTTTTTAGCAATTTCAAACATTGATGTCAAATATTAGCCAATTTGAATATTTAGAAATTTTCATGTCCGAATTGTTCATTTCCATAGGTGTTCCCTTTGGAAATCGACAAATTTTGAGGTGAAAATTGAAACTTTCTAAATGGGCTAGTATTTGAGGTGTATGTTTGGAATGGTTAAAAATTGAGGTTTCACCATGTTAAGCCATTCAAATAATAGGCAAATGAAGTTAGATAATATTTCTTAACACTCTAAAACAATATCGAGTTAAATGGATTTTTAAATATATAATGGATGTATTTGAGGGGGTCACTCTAATGAAATTTAACTTTTTAGCAATTTCAAACATTGATGTCAAATATTAGCAAATTTGAATATTTTGAAATTTTCATGTCCGAATAGTTCATTTCCGTAGGTGTTCCCTTTGGAAATCGACAAATTTTGAGGTGAAAATTGAAACTTTTTAAATGGGCTAGTATTCGAGGTGTATGTTCGGAATGGTTAAAAATTGAGGTTTCACCATGTTAAGCCCTTCAAATAATAGGCAAATGAAGTTAGATAATATTTCTTAACACTCTAAAACAATATCGAGTTAAATGGATTTTTAAATTTATAATCCAAGTATTTGAGGGGTCACTCTAATGAAACTTGACTTTTTAGCAATGTCCAATATTGATGTGAAATATTAGCAATTTGAAAATTTTGAAATTTTCATGTCCGAATGGTTCATTTCCATAGGTGTTCCCTTTGGAAATCGACAAATTTTGAGGTGAAAATTGAAACTTTCTAAATGGGCTAGTATTTGAGGTGTATGTTTGGAATGGTTAAAAATTGAGGTTTCACCATGTTAAGCCCTTCAAATAATAGGCAAATGAAGTTAGATAATATTTCTTAACACTCTAAAACAATATCGAGTTAAATGGATTTTTAAATATATAATGCATGTATTTGAGGAGGTCACTCTAATGAAATTTAACTTTTTAGCAATTTCAAACATTGATGTCAAATATTAGCCAATTTGAATATTTTGAAATTTTCATGTCCGAATGGTTCATTTCCATAGATGTTCCCGTTGGAAATCGACAAATTTTGAGGTGAAAATTGAATCTTTTTAAATGGGCTAGTATTCGAGGTGTATGTTCGGAATGGTTAAAAATGAGGTTTCACCATGTTAAGCCTTTCAAATAATAGGCAAATGAAGTTAGATAATATTTCTTAAACTCTAAAACAATATCGAGTTAAATGGATTTTTAAATATATATCATGTATTTGAGGGGGTCATAATGAAATTTAACTTTTTAGAAATTTCAAAATTGATGTCAAATATTAGCCAATTTGAATATTTTGAAATTTTAGTCCGAATGGTTCATTTCCATAGGTGTTCCCTTTGGAAATCGACAAATTTTGAGGTGAAAATTGAAACTTTCTAAATGGGCTAGTATTTGAGGTGTATGTTTGGAATGGTTAAAATTGAGGGTTCGCCAAGTTAAGCCCTTCAAATAATAGGCAAATGAAGTTAGATATATTTCTTAACACCCTAAAACAATATCGAGTTAAATGGATTTTTAATTATTTGTTTGAGGGGGTCTTAATGAATTTAATTTTAGAATTTCAATATGTAATTTAGCATTTGAATTTTAGAATTTTGTCGAATGGTTCATTTCCATAGGTGTTCCCTTTGGAAATCGACAAATTTTGAGGTGAAAATTGAAATTTCTAAATGGGTAGTTTTGAGGTGTATGTTTGGAATGGTTATTGAGGTTTGCCAAGTTAAGCCTTCAAATAATAGGAAATAAGTTAGATAATATTTCTTAACACTCTAAAACAATATCGAGTTAAATGGATTTTTAAATTTAATGATGTTTTGAGGGGGTCATCAATGAATTTAACTTTTAGAATTTCAATTATGTAAATATTAGCCAATTGATATTTTGAATTTTTGTCCGAATTGTTCATTTCCATAGGTGTTCCCTTTGGAAATCGACAAATTTTGAGGTGAAAATTGAAACTTTAAATGGGCTAGTATTGAGGTGTATGTTTGGAATGGTTAAAAATTGAGGTTTACCATGTTAAGCCCTTCAAATAATAGGAAATGAAGTTAGTAATATTTCTTAACATTAAAAAATATCGAGTTAAATGGATTTTTAATATTATATGTTTTGAGGGGGTACTCTAATGAATTTACTTTTTAGAATTCATTTGTTTAGATTTGAATATTTTGAAATTTTCTGTCCGAATGTTCATTTCCTAGGTGTTCCCTTTGGATATCGACAAATTTTGAGGTGAAAATTGAAACTTTTTAAATGGGCTAGTATTCGAGGTGTATGTTCGGAATGGTTAAAAATTGAGGTTTCACCATGTTAAGCCTTTCAAATAATAGGCAAATGAAGTTAGATAATATTTCTTAACACTCTAAAACAATATCGAGTTAAATGGATTGTTAAATATATAATCCATGTATTTGAGGGGGTCACTCTAATGAAATTTAACTTTTTAGAAATTTCAAACATTGATGTCAAATATTAGCCAATTTGAATATTTTGAAATTTTCATGTCCGAATGGTTCATTTCCATAGGTGTTCCTTTTGGAAATCGACAAATTTTGAGGTGAAAATTGAAACTTTCTAAATGGGCTAGTATTTGAGGTGTATGTTTGGAATGGTTAAAAATTGAAGGTTCGCCAAGTTAAGCCCTTCAAATAATAGGCAAATGAAGTTAGATAATATTTCTTAACACCCTAAAACAATATCGAGTTAAATGGAGTTTTAAATATATAATGCATGTATTTGAGGGGGTCACTCTAATGAAATTTAACTTTTTAGCAATTTCAAACATTGATGTCAAATATTAGCCAATTTGAATATTTAGAAATTTTCATGTCCGAATGGTTCATTTCCATAGGTGTTCCCTTTGGAAATCGACAAATTTTGAGGTGAAAATTGAAACTTTCTAAATGGGCTAGTATTTGAGGTGTATGTTTGGAATGGTTAAAAATTGAGGGTTCGCCAAGTTAAGCCCTTCAAATAATAGGCAAATAAAGTTAGATAATATTTCTTAACACCCTAAAACAATATCGAGTTAAATGGAGTTTTAAATATATAATGCATGTATTTGAGGGGGTCACTCCAATGAAATTTAACTTTTTAGCAATTTCAAACATTGATGTCAAATATTAGCCAATTTGAATATTTAGAAATTTTCATGTCCGAATTGTTCATTTCCATAGGTGTTCCCTTTGGAAATCGACAAATTTTGAGGTGAAAATTGAAACTTTCTAAATGGGCTAGTATTTGAGGTGTATGTTTGGAATGGTTAAAAATTGAGGTTTCGCCATGTTAAGCCATTCAAATAATAGGCAAATGAAGTTAGATAATATTTCTTAACACTCTAAAACAATATCGAGTTAAATGGAGTTTTAAATATATAATGGATGTATTTGAGGGGGTCACTCTAATGAAATTTAACTTTTTAGCAATTTCAAACATTGATGTCAAATATTAGCAAATTTGAATATTTTGAAATTTTCATGTCCGAATAGTTCATTTCCGTAGGTGTTCCCTTTGGATATCGACAAATTTTGAGGTGAAAATTGAAACTTTTTAAATGGGCTAGTATTTGACATGTATGTTCAGAATGGTTAAAAATTGAGGTTTCACCATGTTAAGCCCTTCAAATAATAGGCAAATGACGTTAGATAATATTTCTTAACACTCCAAAACAATATCGACTTAAATGGATTTTTAAATTTATAATCCAACTATGTGAGGGGGTCACTCTAATGAATCATGACTTTTAAGCAATTTCCAACATTGATGTCAAATATTAGCCAATTTGAAAATTTTGAAATGTTCATGTCCGAATGGTTCATTTCCATAGATGTTCACGTTGGAAATGGACAAATTTTGAGGTGAAAATTGAAACTTTCTAAATGGGCTAGTATTCGAGGTGTATGTTCCGAATGGTTAAAAATTGAGGTTTCACCATGTTAAGCCTTTCAAATAATAGGCAAATGAAGTTAGATAATATTTCTTAACACTCTAAAACAATATCGAGTTAAATGGATTTTTAAATTTATAATCCAAGTATTTGAGGGGTCACTCGATGAACCTTGGATTTTTAGCAATGTCCAACATTTATGTGAAATATTAACCGATTCGAAAAATTTGAAATTTTCATGTCCGAATGTTTCATTTCCATAGGTGTTCCCTTTGGAAATCGACAAATTTTGAGTTGAAAATTGAAACTTTCTAAATTGGCTAGTATTTGAGGTGTATGTTTGGAATGGTTAAAAATTGAGGTTTCACCATGTTAAGCCCTTCAAATAATAGGCAAATGAAGTTAGATAATATTTCTTAACACTCTAAAACAATATCGAGTTAAATGGAGTTTTAAATATATAATGCATGTATTTGAGGAGGTCACTCTAATGAAATTTAACGTTTTAGCAATTTCAAACCTTGATGTCAAATATTAGCCAATTTGAATATTTTGAAATTTTCATGTCCGAATGGTTCGTTTCCATAGGTGTTCCCTTTGGAAATCGACAAATTTTGAGGTGAAAATTGAAATTTTCTAAATGGGCTAGTATTTGAGGTGTATGTTTGGAATGGTTAAAAATTGAGGTTTCGCCATGTTAAGCCCTTCAAATAATAGGCAAATGAAGTTAGATAATATTTCTTAACACTCTAAAACAATATCGAGTTAAATGGATTTTTAAATTTATAATCGAACTATTTGAGGGGTCACTCTAATGCAACATGACTTTTAATAAATTTCCAACATTGATGTCAAATATTAGTCAATTTGAAAATTTTGAAATTTTCATGTCCGAATGGTTCATTTCCATAGGTGTTCTTTTTGGAAATCGACAAATTTTGAGGTGAAAATTGAAACTTTTTAAATGGGCTAGTATTTGAGGTGTATGTTCAGAATGGTTAAAAATTGAGGTTTCACCATGTTACGACCTTCAAATAATAGGCAAATGAAGTTAGATAATATTTCTTAACACTCTATAACAATATCGAGTTAAATGGATTTTTAAATTTATAATCCAAGTATTTGAGGGGTCACTTTGATGAACCTTGGATTTTTAGCAATGTCCAACATTTATGTGAAATATTAACCGATTCAAAAAATTTGAAATTTTCATGTCCGAATGGTTCATTTCCATAGGTGTTCCCTTTGGAAATCGACAAATTTTGAGTTGAAAATTGAAACTTTCTAAATTGGCTAGTATTTGAGGTGTATGTTTGGAATGGTTAAAAATTGAGGTTTCACCATGTTAAGCCCTTCAAATAATAGGCAAATGAAGTTAGATAATATTTCTTAACACTCTAAAACAATATCGAGTTAAATGGAGTTTTAAATATATAATGCATGTATTTGAGGAGGTCACTCTAATGAAATTTAACGTCTTAGAAATTTCAAACCTTGATGTCAAATATTAGCCAATTTGAATATTTCGAAATTTTCATGTCCGAATGGTTCGTTTCCATAGGTGTTCCCTTTGGAAATCGACAAATTTTGAGGTGAAAATTGAAACTTTCTAAATGGGCTAGTATTTGAGGTGTATGTTTGGAATGGTTAAAAATTGAGGTTTCGCCATGTTAAGCCCTTCAAATAATAGGCAAATGAAGTTAGATGATATTTCTTAACACTCTAAAACAATATCGAGTTAAATGGAGTTTTAAATATATAATGGATGTATTTGAGGGGGTCACTCTAATGAAATTTAACTTTTTAGCAATTTCAAACATTGATGTCAAATATTAGCAAATTTGAATATTTTGAAATTTTCATGTCCGAATAGTTCATTTCCGTAGGTGTTCCCTTTGGAAATCGACAAATTTTGAGGTGAAAATTGAAACTTATTAAATGGGCTAGTATTTGACATGTATGTTAAGAATGGTTAAAAATTGAGGTTTCACCATGTTAAGCCCTTCAAATAATAGGCAAATGAAGTTAGATAATATTTCTTAACACTCTAAAACAATATCGAGTTAAATGGATTTTTAAATTTATAATCCAAGTATTTGAGGGGTCACTCTGATGAACCTTGGATTTTTAGCAATGTCCAACATTTATGTGAAATATTAACCGATTCGAAAAATTTGAAATTTTCATGTCCGAATGGTTCATTTCCATAGGTGTTCCCTTTGGAAATCGACAAATTTTGAGTTGAAAATTGAAACTTTCTAAATTGGCTAGTATTTGAGGTGTATGTTTGGAATGGTTAAAAATTGAGGTTTCACCATGTTAAGCCCTTCAAATAATAGGCAAATGAAGTTAGATAATATTTCTTAACACTCTAAAACAATATCGAGTTAAATGGAGTTTTAAATATATAATGCATGTATTTGAGGAGGTCACTCTAATGAAATTTAACGTTTTAGCAATTTCAAACCTTGATGTCAAATATTAGCCAATTTGAATATTTTGAAATTTTCATGTCCGAATGGTTCGTTTCCATAGGTGTTCCCTTTGGAAATCGACAAATTTTGAGGTGAAAATTGAAATTTTCTAAATGGGCTAGTATTTGAGGTGTATGTTTGGAATGGTTAAAAATTGAGGTTTCGCCATGTTAAGCCCTTCAAATAATAGGCAAATGAAGTTAGATAATATTTCTTAACACTCTAAAACAATATCGAGTTAAATGGATTTTTAAATTTATAATCGAACTATTTGAGGGGTCACTCTAATGCAACATGACTTTTAATAAATTTCCAACATTGATGTCAAATATTAGTCAATTTGAAAATTTTGAAATTTTCATGTCCGAATGGTTTATTTCCATAGGTGTTCTTTTTGGAAATCGACAAATTTTGAGGTGAAAATTGAAACTTTTTAAATGGGCTAGTATTTGAGGTGTATGTTCAGAATGGTTAAAAATTGAGGTTTCACCATGTTACGACCTTCAAATAATAGGCAAATGAAGTTAGATAATATTTCTTAACACTCTAAAACAATATCGAGTTAAATGGATTTTTAAATTTATAATCCAAGTATTTGAGGGGTCACTTTGATGAACCTTGGATTTTTAGCAATGTCCAACATTTATGTGAAATATTAACCGATTCAAAAAATTTGAAATTTTCATGTCCGAATGGTTCATTTCCATAGGTGTTCCCTTTGGAAATCGACAAATTTTGAGTTGAAAATTGAAACTTTCTAAATTGGCTAGTATTTGAGGTGTATGTTTGGAATGGTTAAAAATTGAGGTTTCACCATGTTAAGCCCTTCAAATAATAGGCAAATGAAGTTAGATAATATTTCTTAACACTCTAAAACAATATCGAGTTAAATGGAGTTTTAAATATATAATGCATGTATTTGAGGAGGTCACTCTAATGAAATTTAACGTCTTAGAAATTTCAAACCTTGATGTCAAATATTAGCCAATTTGAATATTTCGAAATTTTCATGTCCGAATGGTTCGTTTCCATAGGTGTTCCCTTTGGAAATCGACAAATTTTGAGGTGAAAATTGAAACTTTCTAAATGGGCTAGTATTTGAGGTGTATGTTTGGAATGGTTAAAAATTGAGGTTTCGCCATGTTAAGCCCTTCAAATAATAGGCAAATGAAGTTAGATAATATTTCTTAACACTCTAAAACAATATCGAGTTAAATGGAGTTTTAAATATATAATGGATGTATTTGAGGGGGTCACTCTAATGAAATTTAACTTTTTAGCAATTTCAAACATTGATGTCAAATATTAGCAAATTTGAATATTTTGAAATTTTCATGTCCGAATAGTTCATTTCCGTAGGTGTTCCCTTTGGAAATCGACAAATTTTGAGGTGAAAATTGAAACTTTTTAAATGGGCTAGTATTTGACATGTATGTTGAGAATGGTTAAAAATTGAGGTTTCGCCATGTTAAGCCCTTCAAATAATAGGCAAATGAAGTTAGATAATATTTCTTAACACTCTAAAACAATATCGAGTTAAATGGAGTTTTAAATATATAATGCATGTATTTGAGGAGGTCACTCTAATGAAATTTAACGTTTTAGCAATTTCAAACCTTGATGTCAAATATTAGCCAATTTGAATATTTCGAAATTTTCATGTCCGAATGGTTCGTTTCCATAGGTGTTCCCTTTGGAAATCGACAAATTTTGAGGTGAAAATTGAAACTTTTTAAATGGGCTAGTATTTGAGGTGTATGTTTGGAATGGTTAAAAATTGAGGTTTCGCCATGTTAAGCCCTTCAAATAATAGGCAAATGAAGTTAGATAATATTTCTTAACACTCTAAAACAATATCGAGTTAAATGGAGTTTTAAATATATAATGGATGTATTTGAGGGGGTCACTCTAATGAAATTTAACTTTTTAGCAATTTCAAACATTGATGTCAAATATTAGCAAATTTGAATATTTTGAAATTTTCATGTCCGAATAGTTCATTTCCGTAGGTGTTCCCTTTGGAAATCGACAAATTTTGAGGTGAAAATTGAAACTTTTTAAATGGGCTAGTATTTGACATGTATGTTGAGAATGGTTAAAAATTGAGGTTTCGCCATGTTAAGCCCTTCAAATAATAGGCAAATGAAGTTAGATAATATTTCTTAACACTCCAAAACAATATCGACTTAAATGGATTTTTAAATTTATAATCCAACTATTTGAGGGGGTCACTCTAATGAATCATGACTTTTAAGCAATTTCCAACATTGATGTCAAATATTAGCCAATTTGAAAATTTTGAAATTTTCTTGTCCGAATGGTTCATTTCCATAGATGTTCCCGTTGGAAATCGACAAATTTTGAGGTGAAAATTGAATCTTTTTAAATGGGCTAGTATTTGACATGTATGTTCCGAATGGTTAAAAATTGAGGTTTCACCATATTAAGATCTTCAAATAATAGGCAAATGAAGTTTGATAATCTTTCTTAACACTCTAAAACAATATCGAGTTAAATGGATTTTTAAATTTATAATCGAACTATTTGAGGGGTCACTCTAATGCAACATGACTTTTAATAAATTTCCAACATTGATGTCAAATATTAGCCAATTTGAAAATTTTGAAATTTTCATGTCCGAATGGTTCATTTCCATAGGTGTTCTTTTTGGAAATCGACAAATTTTGAGGTGAAAATTGAAACTTTTTAAATGGGCTAGTATTTGAGGTGTATGTTCAGAATGGTTAAAAATTGAGGTTTCACCATGTTACGACCTTCAAATAATAGGCAAATGAAGTTAGATAATATTTCTTAACACTCTAAAACAATATCGAGTTAAATGGATTTTTAAATTTATAATCCAAGTATTTGAGGGGTCACTCTATGAACCTTGGATTTTTAGCAATGTCCAACATTTATGTGAAATATTAACCGATTCGAAAAATTTGAAATTTTCATGTCCGAATGGTTCATTTCCATAGGTGTTCCCTTTGGAAATCGACAAATTTTGAGTTGAAAATTGAAACTTTCTAAATTGGCTAGTATTTGAGGTGTATGTTTGGAATGGTTAAAAATTGAGGTTTCACCATGTTAAGCCCTTCAAATAATAGGCAAATGAAGTTAGATAATATTTCTTAACACTCTAAAACAATATCGAGTTAAATGGAGTTTTAAATATATAATGCATGTATTTGAGGAGGTCACTCTAATGAAATTTAACGTTTTAGCAATTTCAAACCTTGATGTCAAATATTAGCCAATTTGAATATTTAGAAATTTTCATGTCCGAATGGTTCGTTTCCATAGGTGTTCCCTTTGGAAATCGACAAATTTTGAGGTGAAAATTGAAACTTTCTAAATGGGCTAGTATTTGAGGTGTATGTTTGGAATGGTTAAAAATTGAGGTTTCGCCATGTTAAGCCCTTCAAATAATAGGCAAATGAAGTTAGATAATATTTCTTAACACTCTAAAACAATATCGAGTTAAATGGAGTTTTAAATATATAATGGATGTATTTGAGGGGGTCACTCTAATGAAATTTAACTTTTTAGCAATTTCAAACATTGATGTCAAATATTAGCAAATTTCAATATTTTGAAATTTTCATGTCCGAATAGTTCATTTCCGTAGGTGTTCCCTTTGGAAATCGACAAATTTTGAGGTGAAAATTGAAACTTTTTAAATGGGCTAGTATTTGACATGTATGTTGAGAATGGTTAAAAATTGAGGTTTCGCCATGTTAAGCCCTTCAAATAATAGGCAAATGAAGTTAGATAATATTTCTTAACACTCCAAAACAATATCGACTTAAATGGATTTTTAAATTTATAATCCAACTATTTGAGGGGGTCACTCTAATGAATCATGACTTTTAAGCAATTTCCAACATTGATGTCAAATATTAGCCAATTTGAAAATTTTGAAATTTTCTTGTCCGAATGGTTCATTTCCATATATGTTCCCGTTGGAAATCGACAAATTTTGAGGTGAAAATTGAATCTTTTTAAATGGGCTAGTATTTGACATGTATGTTCCGAATGGTTAAAAATTGAGGTTTCACCATATTAAGACCTTCAAATAATAGGCAAATGAAGTTAGATAATCTTTCTTAACACTCTAAAACAATATCGAGTTAAATGGATTTTTAAATTTATAACCGAACTATTTGAGGGGTCACTCTAATGCAACATGACTTTTAATAAATTTCCAACATTGATGTCAAATATTAGCCAATTTGAAAATTTTGAAATTTTCATGTCCGAATGGTTCATTTCCATAGGTGTTCTTTTTGGAAATCGACAAATTTTGAGGTGAAAATTGAAACTTTTTAAATGGGCTAGTATTTGAGGTGTATGTTCGGAATGGTTAAAAATTGAGGTTTCACCATGTTACGACCTTCAAATAATAGGCAAATGAAGTTAGATAATATTTCTTAACACTCTAAAACAATATCGAGTTAAATGGATTTTTAAATTTATAATCCAAGTATTTGAGGGGTCACTCGATGAACCTTGGATTTTTAGCAAGCAATGTCCAACATTTATGTGAAATATTAACCGATTTGAAAAATTTGAAATTTTCATGTCAAAATGGTTCGTTTCCATAGGTGTTCCATTTGTAAGTCGACAACTTTTGAGATGAAAATTGAAACTTTTTAAATGGGCTAATATTTGACGTGTCTGTTGGGAATTGTTAAAAATTGAGGTTTCACCATGTTAAGCCCTTCAAATAATAGGCAAATGAAGTTAGATAATATTTCTTAACACTCTAAAACAATATCGAGTTAAATGGAGTTTTAAATATATAATGCATGTATTTGAGGATGTCACTCTAATGAAATTTAACGTTTTAGCAATTTCAAACCTTGATGTCAAATATTAGCCAATTTGAATATTTAGAAATTTTCATGTCCGAATGGTTCGTTTCCATAGGTGTTCCCTTTGGAAATCGACAAATTTTGAGGTGAAAATTGAAACTTTCTAAATGGGCTAGTATTTGAGGTGTATGTTTGGAATGGTTAAAAATTGAGGTTTCGCCATGTTAAGCCCTTCAAATAATAGGCAAATGAAGTTAGATAATATTTCTTAACACTCTAAAACAATATCGAGTTAAATGGATTATTAAATTTATAATCCAAGTATTTGAGGGGGTCACTTTAATGAAACTTGACTTTTTAGCAATTTCAAACATTGATGTCAAATATTAGCAAATTTGAATATTTTGAAATTTTCATGTCCGAATAGTTCATTTCCATAGGTGTTCCCTTTGGAAATCGACAAATTTTGAGGTGAAAATTGAAACTTTTTAAATGGGCTAGTATTTGACATGTATGTTTGGAATGGTTAAAAATTGAGGTTTCACCATGTTAAGCCCTTCAAATAATAGGCAA
The DNA here is from genome assembly GCA_030674075.2 of Linum usitatissimum. Lineage (NCBI taxonomy): Eukaryota > Viridiplantae > Streptophyta > Magnoliopsida > Malpighiales > Linaceae > Linum > Linum usitatissimum. The sequence continues at coordinate 28,791 of JAUJYP020001280.1, forward strand.
ATGAAGTTAGATAATATTTCTTAACACTCCAAAACAATATCGACTTAAATGGATTTTTAAATTTATAATCCAACTATTTGAGGGGGTCACTCTAATGAAATCATGACTTTTAAGCAATTTCCAACATTGATGTCAAATATTAGCCAATTTGAAAATTTTGAAATTTTCATGTCCGAATGGTTCATTTCCATAGATGTTCCCTTTGGAAATCGACAAATTTTGAGGTGAAAATTGAATCTTTTTAAATGGGCTAGTATTTGACATGTATGTTCAGAATGGTTAAAAATTGAGGTTTCACCATATTAAGACCTTCAAATAATAGGCAAATGAAGTTAGATAATCTTTCTTAACACTCTAAAACAATATCGAGTTAAATGGATTTTTAAATTTATAATCGAACTATTTGAGGGGTCACTCTAATGCAACATGACTTTTAATAAATTTCCAACATTGATGTCAAATATTAGCCAATTTGAAAATTTTGAAATTTTCATGTCCGAATGGTTCATTTCCATAGGTGTTCTTTTTGGAAATCGACAAATTTTGAGGTGAAAATTGAAACTTTTTAAATGGGCTAGTATTTGAGGTGTATGTTTGGAATGGTTAAAAATTGAGGTTTCACCATGTTAAGACCTTCAAATAATAGGCAAATGAAGTTGGATAATATTTCTTAACACTCTAAAACAATATCGAGTTAAATGGATTTTTAAATTTATAATCCAAGTATTTGAGGGGTCACTCGATGAACCTTGGATTTTTAGCAATGTCCAACATTTATGTGAAATATTAACCGATTCGAAAAATTTGAAATTTTCATGTCAAAATGGTTCGTTTCCATAGGTGTTCCATTTGTAAGTCGACAACTTTTGAGATGAAAATTGAAACTTTTTAAATGGGCTAATATTTGACGTGTCCGTTGGGAATGGTTAAAAATTGAGGTTTCACCATGTTAAGCCCTTCAAATAATAGGCAAATGAAGTTAGATAATATTTCTTAACACTCTAAAACAATATCGAGTTAAATGGATTTTTAAATATATAATCCATGTATTTGAGGGGGTCACTCTAATGAAATTTAACTTTTTAGCAATTTCAAACATTGATGTCAAATATTAGCCAATTTGAATATTTTGAAATTTTCATGTCCGAATGGTTCATTTCCATAGGTGTTCCCTTTGGAAATCGACAAATTTTGAGGTGAAAATTGAAACTTTCTAAATGGGCTAGTATTTGAGGTGTATGTTTGGAATGGTTAAAAATTGAGGTTTCACCATGTTAAGCCCTTCAAATAATAGGCAAATGAAGTTAGATAATATTTCTTAACACTCTACAACAATATCGAATTAAATGGTTTTTTAAATTTATAATCCAACTATTTGAGGGGGTCACTCTAATGAAACATGACTTTTAAGCAATTTCCAACATTGATGTCAAATATTAGCCAATTTGAAAATTTTGAAATTTTCATGTCCGAATGGTTCATTTCCATAGGTGTTCCCTTTGGAAATCGACCAATTTTGAGGTGAAAATTGAAACTTTCTAAATGGGCTAGTATTTGAGGTGTATGTTTGGAATGGTTAAAAATTGAGGGTTCGCCAAGTTAAGCCCTTCAAATAATAGGCAAATGAAGTTAGATAATATTTCTTAACACCCTAAAAAAATATCGAGTTAAATGGATTTGTAAATTTATAATCCAACTATTTGAGGGGGTCACTCTAATGAATCATGACTTTTAAGCAATTTCCAACATTGATGTCAAATATTAGCCAATTTGAAAATTTTGAAATTTTCATGTCCGAATGGTTCATTTCCATAAATGTTCCCGTTGGAAATCGACAAATTTTGAGGTGAAAATTGAAACTTTTTAAATGGGCTAGTATTTGACATGTATGTTCGGAATGGTTAAAAATTGAGGTTTCACCATATTAAGACCTTCAAATAATAGGCAAATGAAGTTAGATAATCTTTCTTAACACTCTAAAACAATATCGAGTTAAATGGATTTTTAAATATATAATCCATGTATTTGAGGGGGTCACTCTAATGAAATTTAACTTTTTAGAAATTTCAAACATTGATGTCAAATATTAGCCAATTTGAATATTTTGAAATTTTCATGTCCGAATGGTTCATTTCCATAGGTGTTCCCTTTGGAAATCGACAAATTTTGAGTTGACAATTGAAACTTTCTAAATTGGCTAGTATTTGAGGTGTATGTTTGGAATGGTTAAAAATTGAGGTTTCACCATGTTACGACCTTCAAATAATAGGCAAATGAAGTTAGATAATATTTCTTAACACTCTAAAACAATATCGAGTTAAATGGATTTTTAAATTTATAATCGAACTATTTGAGGGGTCACTCTAATGCAACATGACTTTTAATAAATTTCCAACATTGATGTCAAATATTAGCCAATTTGAAAATTTTGAAATTTTCATGTCCGAATGATTCATTTCCATAGGTGTTCTTTTTGGAAATCGACAAATTTTGAGGTGAAAATTGAAACTTTTTAAATGGGCTAGTATTTGAGGTGTATGTTTGGAATGGTTAAAAATTGAGGTTTCACCATGTTACGACCTTCAAATAATAGGCAAATGAAGTTAGATAATATTTCTTAACACTCTAAAACAATATCGAGTTAAATGGAGTTTTAAATATATAATGCATGTATTTGAGGAGGTCACTCTAATGAAATTTAACGTCTTAGAAATTTCAAACCTTGATGTCAAATATTAGCCAATTTGAATATTTCGAAATTTTCATGTCCGAATGGTTCGTTTCCATAGGTGTTCCCTTTGGAAATCGACAAATTTTGAGGTGAAAATTGAAACTTTCTAAATGGGCTAGTATTTGAGGTGTATGTTTGGAATGGTTAAAAATTGAGGTTTCACCATATTAAGACCTTCAAATAATAGGCAAATGAAGTTAGATAATCTTTCTAAACACTCTAAAACAATATCGAGTTAAATGGATTTTTAAATTTATAATCGAACTATTTGAGGGGTCACTCTAATGCAACATGACTTTTAATAAATTTCCAACATTGATATCAAATATTAGCCAATTTGAAAATTTTGAAATTTTCATGTCCGAATGGTTCATTTCCATAGGTGTTCTTTTTGGAAATCGACAAATTTTGAGGTGAAAATTGAAACTTTTTAAATGGGCTAGTATTTGAGGTGTATGTTCAGAATGGTTAAAAATTGAGGTTTCACCATGTTAAGCCCTTCAAATAATAGGCAAATGAAGTTAGATAATATTTCTTAACACTCTAAACCAATATCGAGTTAAATGGATTTTTAAATATATAATCCATGTATTTGAGGGGGTCACTCTAATGAAATTTAACTTTTTAGCAATTTCAAACATTGATGTCAAATATTAGCCAATTTGAATATTTTGAAATTTACATGTCCGAATGGTTCATTTCAATAGGTGTTCCCTTTGGAAATCGACAAATTTTGAGTTGAAAATTGAAACTTTCTAAATTGGCTAGTATTTGAGGTGTATGTTTGGAATGGTTAAAAATTGAGGTTTCACCATGTTAAGCCCTTCAAATAATAGGCAAATGAAGTTAGATAATATTTCTTAACACTCTAAAACAATATCGAGTTAAATGGATTTTTAAATTTATAATCCAAGTATGTGAGGGGGTCAGTCTGATGAAATTTAACTTTTTAGCAATTGCAAACATTGATGTCAAATATTAGCCAATTTGAATATTTTGAAATTTTCATGTCCGAATGGTTCATTTCCATAGGTGTTCCCTTTGGAAATCGACAAATTTTGAGGTGAAAATTGAAACTTTCTAAATGGGCTAGTATTTGATGTGTATGTTTGGAATGGTTAAAAATTGAGGTTTCCCCATGTTAAGCCCTTCAAATAATAGGAAAATGAAGTTAGATAATATTTCTTAACACTCTAAAACAATATCGAGTTAAATGGATTTTTAAATTTATAATCCAAGTATGTGAGGGGGTCACTCTGATGAAATTTAACTTTTTAGCAATTTCAAACATTGATGTCAAATATTAGCCAATTTGAATATTTTGAAATTTTCATGTCCGAATGGTTCATTTCCATAGGTGTTCCCTTTGGAAATCGACAAATTTTGAGGTGAAAATTGAAACTTTCTAAATGGGCTAGTATTTGATGTGTATGTTTGGAATGGTTAAAAATTGAGGTTTCCCCATGTTAAGCCCTTCAAATAATAGGAAAATGAAGTTAGATAATATTTCTTAACACTCTAAAACAATATCGAGTTAAATGGATTTTTAAATTTATAATCCAAGTATGTGAGGGGGTCACTCTGATGAAATTTAACTTTTTAGCAATTTCAAACATTGATGTCAAATATTAGCCAATTTGAATATTTTGAAATTTTCATGTCCGAATGGTTCATTTCCATAGGTGTTCCCTTTGGAAATCGACAAATTTTGAGGTGAAAATTGAAACTTTCTAAATGGGCTAGTATTTGAGGTGTATGTTTGGAATGGTTAAAAATTGAGGTTTCCCCATGTTATGCCCTTCAAACAATAGGCAAATGAAGTTAGATAATATTTCTTACCACTCCAAAACAATATCGACTTGAATGGATTTTTAAATTTATAATCCAACTATTTGAGGGGGTCACTCTAATGAATCGTAACTTTTAAGCAATTTCCAACATTGATGTCAAATATTAGCCAATTTGAAAATTTTGAAATTTTCATGTCCGAATGGTTCATTTCCATAGATGTTCCCGTTGGAAATCGACAAGTTTTGAGGTGAAAATTGAAACTTTTTAAATGGGCTAGTATTCGAGGTGTATGTTCGGAATGGTTAAAAATTGAGGTTTCACCATGTTAAGCCTTTCAAATAATAGGCAAATGAAGTTAGATAATATTTCTTAACACTCTAAAACAATATCGAGTAAAACTGATTTTTAAATTTATAATCCAAGTATTTGAGGGGGTCATTCTGATGAAATTTAACTTTTTAGCAATTTCCAATATTGATGTCAAATATTAGCCAATTTGAATATTTTGAAATTTTCATGTCCGAATGGTTCATTTCCGTAGGTGTTCTCTTTGGAAATCGACAAATTTTGAGGTGAAAATTAAAACTTTCTAAATGGGCTAGTATTTGAGGTGTATGTTTGAAATGGTTAAAAATTAAGGTTTCACCACTTTAAGCCCTTAAAATAATAGGCAAATGAAGTTAGATAATATTTCTTAGCACTCTAAAACAATATCGAGTAAAACTGATTTTTAAATTTATAATCCAAGTATTTGAGGGGGTCACTCTGATGAAATTTAACTTTTTAGCAATTTCCAATATTGATGTGAAATATTAGCCAATTTGAATATTTTGAAATTTTCATGTCCGAATGGTTCATTTCCGCAGGTGTTCTCTTTGGAAATCGACAAATTTTGAGGTGAAAATTGAAACTTTCTAAATGGGCTAGTATTTGAGGTGTATGTTTGGAATGGTTAAAAATTTAGGTTTCACCATGTTAAGCCCTTCAAATAATAGGCAAATGAAGTTAGATAATATTTCTTAACACTCTAAAACAATATCGAGTTAAATGGATTTTTCAATTTTTAATCCAACTATTTTAGGGGGTCACTCTATCGAATCATAACTTTTAAGCAATTTCCAAAACTGATGTCAAATATTAGCCAATTTGAAAATTTTGAAATTTTCATGTCCGAATGGTTCATTTCCGCAGGTGTTCTCTTTGGAAATCGACAAGTTTTGAGGTGAAAATTGAAACTTTTTAAATGGGCTAGTATTCGAGGTGTATGTTCGGAATGGTTAAAAATTGAGGTTTCACCATGTTAAGCCTTTCAAATAATAGGCAAATGAAGTTAGATAATATTTCTTAACACTCTAAAACAATATCGAGTAAAACTGATTTTTAAATTTATAATCCAAGTATTTGAGGGGGTCATTCGATGAAATTTAACTTTTTAGCAATTTCCAATATTGATGTCAAATATTAGCCAATTTGAATATTTTGAAATTTTCATGTCCGAATGGTTCATTTACGTAGGTGTTCTCTTTGGAAATCGACAAATTTTGAGGTGAAAATTGAAACTTTCTAAATGGGCTAGTATTTGAGGTGTATGTTTGAAATGGTTAAAAATTAAGGTTTCACCACTTTAAGCCCTTCAAATAATAGGCAAATGATGTTAGATAATATTTCTTAACACTCTAAAACAATATCGAGTAAAATTGATTTTTAAATTTATAATCCAAGTATTTGAGGGGGTCACTCTGATGAAATTTAACTTTTTAGCAATTTCCAACATTGATGTCAAATATTAGCCAATTTGAATATTTTAAAATTTTCATGTCCGAATGGTTCATTTCCGCAGGTGTTCTCTTTGGAAATCGACAAATTTTGAGGTGAAAATTGAAACTTTCTAAATGGGCTAGTATTTGATGTGTATGTTTGGAATGGTTAAAAATTTAGGTTTCACCATGTTAAGCCCTTCAAATAATAGGCAAATGAAGTTAGATAATATTTCTTAACACTCTAAAACAATATCGAGTTAAATGGATTTTTCAATTTTTAATCCAACTATTTTAGGGGGTCACTCTAATGAATCATAACTTTTAAGCAATTTCCAAAATTGATGTCAAATATTAGCCAATTTGAAAATTTTGAAATTTTCATGTCCGAATGGTTCATTTCCGTAGGTGTTCTCTTTGGAAATCGACAAATTTTGAGGTGAAAATTGAAACTTTCTAAATGGGCTAGTATTTGAGGTGTATGTTTGAAATGGTTAAAAATTAAGGTTTCACCACTTTAAACCCTTCAAATAATAGGCAAATGAAGTTAGATAATATTTCTTAACACTCTAAAACAATATCGAGTAAATTTGATTTTTAAATTTATAATCCAAGTATTTGAGGGGGTCACTCTGATGAAATTTAACTTTTTAGCAATTTCCAACATTGATGTCAAATATTAGCCAATTTGAATATTTTGAAATTTTCATGTCCGAATGGTTCATTTCCGCAGGTGTTCTCTTTGGAAATCGACAAATTTTGAGGTGAAAATTGAAACTTTCTAAATGGGCTAGTATTTGAGGTGTATGTTTGGAATGGTTAAAAATTTAGGTTTCACCATGTTAAGCCCTTCAAATAATAGGCATATGAAGTTAGATAATATTTCTTAACACTCTAAAACAATATCGAGTTAAATGGATTTTTCAATTTTTATTCCAACTATTTTAGGGGGTCACTCTAATGAATCATAACCTCTAAGCAATTTCCAAAATTGATGTAAAATATTAGCCAATTTGAAAATTTTTAAATTTTCATGTCCGAATGGTTCATTTCCGTAGGCTTTCTCTTTGGAAATCGACAAATTTTGAGGTGAAAATTGAAACTTTCTAAATGGGCTAGTATTTGAGGTGTATGTTTGAAATGGTTAAAAATTAAGGTTTCACCACTTTAAGCCCATCAAATAATAGGCAAATGAAGTTAGATAATATTTCTTAACACTCTAAAATAATATCGAGTAAAACTCGATTTTTAAATTTATAATCCAAGTATTTGAGGGGGTTACTCGATGAAATTTAACATTTTAGCAATTTCCAACATTGATGTCAAATATTAGCCAATTTGAATATTTTGAAATTTTCATGTCCGAATGGTTCATTTCCGCAGTGTTCTCTTTGGAAATCGACAAATTTTGAGGTGAAAATTGAAACTTTCTAAATGGGCTAGTATTTGAGGTGTATGTTTGGAATGGTTAAAAATTGAGGTTTCACCATGTTAAGCCCTTAAAATAATAGGCAAATGAAGTTAGATAATATTTCTTAACACTCTAAAACAATATCGAGTTAAATGGATTTTTAAATTTTTAATCCAACTATTTTAGGGGGTCACTCTAATGAATCATAACTTTTAAGCAATTTCCAAAATTGATGTCAAATATTAGCCAATTTGAAAATTTTGAAATTTTCATGTCCGAATGGTTCATTTCCATAGATGTTCCCGTTGGAAATCGACAAGTTTTGAGGTGAAAATTGAAACTTTTTAAATGGGCTAGTATTTGAGGTGTATGTTCGGAATGGTTAAAAATTGAGGTTTCACCATGTTAAGCCTTTCAAATAATAGGCAAATGAAGTTAGATAATATTTCTTAACACTCTAAAACAATATCGAGTAAACCGATTTTTAAATTTATAATCCAATTATTTGAGGGGGTCACTCGATGAAATTTAACTTTTTAGCAATTTCAAACATTGATGTCAAATATTAGCCAATATGAATATTTTGAAATTTTCATGTCCGAATGGTTCATTTCCGTAGGTGTTCTCTTTGGAAATCGACAAATTTTGAGGTGAAAATTGAAACTTTCTAAATGGGCTAGTATTTGAGGTGTATGTTTGGAATGGTTAAAAATTGAGGTTTCACCATGTCAAGCCCTTCAAATAATAGGCAAATGAAGTTAGATAATATTTCTTAACACTCTAAAACAATATCGACTTAAATGGATTTTTAAATTTTTAATCCAACTATTTGAGGGGGTCACTCTAATGAATCATGACTTTTAAGAAATTTCCAACATTGATGTCAAATATTAGCCAATTTGAAAATTTTGAAATTTTCATGTCCGAATGGTTCATTTACATAGATGTTCCCGTTGGAAATCGACAAGTTTTTAGGTGAAAATTGAAACTTTTTAAATGGGCTAGTATTTGAGGTGTATGTTCGGAATGGTTAAAAATTACGGTTTCACCATGTTAAGCCCTTCAAATAATAGGCAAATGAAGTTAGATAATATTTCTTAACACTCTAAAACAATATCGGCTTAAATGGATTTTTAAATTTTTAATCCAATTATTTGAGGGGGTCACTCTAATGAATCATGACTTTTAAGCAATTTCCAACATTGATGTCAAATATTAGCCAATTTGAAAATTTTGAAATTTTCATGTCCGAATGGTTCATTTCCGTAGGTGTTCTCTTTGGAAATCGACAAATTTTGAGGTGAAAATTGAAACTTTCTAAATGGGCTAGTATTTGAGGTGTATGTTTGAAATGGTTAAAAATTAAGGTTTCACCACTTTAAACCCTTCAAATAATAGGCAAATGAAGTTAGATAATATTTCTTAACACTCTAAAACAATATCGAGTAAAACTGATTTTTAAATTTATAATCCAAGTATTTGAGGGGGTCACTCTGATGAAATTTAACTTTTTAGCAATTTCCAACATTGATGTCAAATATTAGCCAATTTGAATATTTTGAAATTTTCATGTCCGAATGGTGCATTTCCGCAGGTGTTCTCTTTGGAAATCGACAAATTTTGAGGTGAAAATTGAAACTTTCTAAATGGGCTAGTATTTGAGGTGTATGTTTGGAATGGTTAAAAATTTAGGTTTCACCATGTTAAGCCCTTCAAATAATAGGCAAATGAAGTTAGATAATATTTCTTAACACTCTAAAACAATATCGAGTTAAATGGATTTTTAAATTTATAATCGAACTATTTGAGGGGTCACTCTAATGCAACATGACTTTTAATAAATTTCCAACATTGATGTCAAATATTAGTCAATTTGAAAATTTTGAAATTTTCATGTCCGAATGGTTCATTTCCATAGGTGTTCTTTTTGGAAATCGACAAATTTTGAGGTGAAAATTGAAACTTTTTAAATGGGCTAGTATTTGAAGTGTATGTTCGGAATGGTTAAAAATTGAGGTTTCACCATGTTACGACCTTCAAATAATAGGCAAATGAAGTTAGATAATATTTCTTAACACTCTAAAACAATATCGAGTTAAATGGATTTTTAAATTTATAATCCAAGTATTTGAGGGGGTCACTCTAATGAATCATGACTTTTAAGAAATTTCCAACATTGATGTCAAATATTAGCCAATTTGAAAATTTTGAAATTTTCATGTCCGAATGGTTCATTTACATAGATGTTCCCGTTGGAAATCGACAAGTTTTTAGGTGAAAATTGAAACTTTTTAAATGGGCTAGTATTTGAGGTGTATGTTCGGAATGGTTAAAAATTAAGGTTTCACCATGTTAAGCCCTTCAAATAATAGGCAAATGAAGTTAGATAATATTTCTTAACACTCTAAAACAATATCGGCTTAAATGGATTTTTAAATTTTTAATCCAATTATTTGAGAGGGTCACTCTAATGAATCATGACTTTTAAGCAATTTCCAACATTGATGTCAAATATTAGCCAATTTGAAAATTTTGAAATTTTCATGTCCGAATGGTTCATTTCCGTAGGTGTTCTCTTTGGAAATCGACAAATTTTGAGGTGAAAATTGAAACTTTCTAAATGGGCTAGTATTTGAGGTGTATGTTTGAAATGGTTAAAAATTAAGGTTTCACCACTTTAAACCCTTCAAATAATAGGCAAATGAAGTTAGATAATATTTCTTAACACTCTAAAACAATATCGAGTAAACCGATTTTTAAATTTATAATCCAAGTATTTGAGGGGGTCACTCGATGAAATTTAACTTTTTAGCAATTTCCAACATTGATGTCAAATATTAGCCAATTTGAATATTTTGAAATTTTCATGTCCGAATGGTGCTTTTCCGCAGGTGTTCTCTTTGGAAATCGACAAATTTTGAGGTGAAAATTGAAACTCTCTAAATGGGCTAGTATTTGAGGTTTATGTTTGGAATGGTTAAAAATTTAGGTTTCACCATGTTAAGCCCTTCAAATAATAGGCAAATGAAGTTAGATAATATTTCTTAACACTCTAAAACAATATCGAGTTAAATGGATTTTTCAATTTTTATTCCAACTATTTTAGGGGGTCACTCTAATGAATCATAACCTCTAAGCAATTTCCAAAATTGATGTCAAATATTAGCCAATTTGAAAATTTGTAAATTTTCATGTCCGAATGGTTCATTTCCGTAGGATTTCTCTTTGGAAATCGACAAATTTTGAGGTGAAAATTGAAACTTTCTAAATGGGCTAGTATTTGAGGTGTATGTTTGAAATGGTTAAAAATTAAGGTTTCACCACTTTAAGCCCATCAAATAATAGGCAAATGAAGTTAGATAATATTTCTTAACACCGTAAAATAATATCGAGTTAAAGCTCGATTTTTAAATTTATAATCCAAGTATTTGAGGGGGTTACTCTGATGAAATTTAACATTTTAGCAATTTCCAACATTGATGTCAAATATTAGCCAATTTGAATATTTTGAAATTTTCATGTCCGAATGGTTCATTTCCGCAAGTGTTCTCTTTGGAAATCGACAAATTTTGAGGTGAAAATTGAAACTTTCTAAATGGGCTAGTATTTGAGGTGTATGTTTGGAATGGTTAAAAATTGAGGTTTCACCATGTTAAGCCCTTAAAATAATAGGCAAATGAAGTTAGATAATATTTCTTAACACTCTAAAACAATATCGGCTTAAATGGATTTTTAAATTTTTAATCCAATTATTTGAGGGGGTCACTCTAATGAATCATGACTTTTAAGTAATTTCCAACATTGATGTCTAATATTAGCCAATTTGAAAATTTTGAAATTTTCATGTCCGAATGGTTCATTTCCATAGGTGTTCCCGTTGGAAATCGACAAATTTTGAGGTGAAAATTGAAACTTTCTAAATCGGCTAGTATTTGAGGTGTATGTTTGGAATGGTTAAAAATTGAGGTTTCACCATGTTAAGCCCTTCAAATAATAGGCAAATGAAGTTAGATAATATTTCTTAACACTCTACAACAATATCGAGTAAAATTGATTTTTAAATTTATAATCCAAGTATTTGAGGGGGTCACTCTGATGAAATTTAAGTTTTTAGCAATTTCCAACATGATGTCAAATATTAGCCAATTTGAATATTTTGAAATTTTCATGTCCGAATGGTTCATTTCCATAGGTGTTCTCTTTGGAAATCAAAAAATTTTGAGGTGAAAATTGAAACTTTTTAAATGGGCTAGTATTTGAGGTGTATGTTTGGAATGGTTAAAAATTGAGGATTCCCCATGTTAAGCCCTTCAAATAATTGGCAAATGGAGTTAGATAATATTTCATAACACTCTAAAACAATATCGAGTTAAATGGATTTTTAGATTTATAATCCAAGTATTTGAGGGGGTCACTCAATGAACCTTGCATTTTTAGCAATGTCCAACATTTATGTGAAATATTAACCGATTCGAAAATTTTGAAATTTTCATGTCAAAATGTATCATTTCCATAGGTGTTCCATTTGTAAGTCGACAACTTTTGAGATGAAAATCGAAACTTTTTAAAGGGAATATTATGTGGGGGGGATTGTCAAATATAGGGTATTTAATGAGGTATTTTTTAATTGGTGGTGTTGTAATTGTGTGGGGTTGGGGTGGTTGGTTTGGGGAGGGGGGGATAAATGGGCTAGTTTTTGAGGTGTATGTTTGGAATGGTTAAAAATTGAGGTTTCACCATGTTAAGCCCTTCAAATAATAGGCAAATGAAGTTAGATAATATTTCTTAACACTCTAAAACAATATCGAGTAAAATTGATTTTTAAATTTATAATCCAAGTATTTGAGGGTGTCACTCGATGAAATTTAACTTTTTAGCAATTTCCAACATTGATGTCAAATATTAGCCAATTTGAATATTTTAAAATTTTCATGTCCGAATGGTTCATTTCCGTAGGTGTTCTCTTTGGAAATCGACAATTTTTGAGGTGAAAATTGAAACTTTTTAAACGGGCTAGTAATTGAGGTTTATGTTCGGAATGGTTAAAAATTGAGGTTTCACCATGTTAAGCCCTTCAAATAATAGGCAAATGAAGATAGATAATATTTATTAACACTTTAACACAATATCGAGTAAAATTGATTTTTAAATTTATAATCCAAGTATTGGAGGGGGTCACTCTGATGAAATTTAACTTTTTAGCAATTTCTAACATTGAAATATTAGCCAATTTGAATATTTTGAAATTTTCATGTCCGAATGGTTCATTTCCGTAGGTGTTCTCTTTGGAAATCAAAAAATTTTGAGGTGAAAATTGAAACTTTTTAAATGGGCTAGTAATTGAGGTTTATGTTCGGAATGGTTAAAAATTGAGGTTTCACCATGTTAAGCCATTCAAATAATAAGCAAATGAAGATAGATAATATTTATTAACACTTTAAGACAATATCGAGTAAAATTGATTTTTAAATTTATAATCCAAGTATTGGAGGGGGTCACTCTGATGAAATTTAACTTTTTAGCAATTTCCAACATTGATGTCAAATATTAGCCAATTTGAATATTTTGAAATTTTCATGTCCGAATGGTTCATTTCCGTAGGTGTTCTCTTTGGAAATCGACAAATTTTGAGGTGAAAATTGAAACTTTCTAAATGGGCTAGTATTTGAGGTGTATGTTTGGAATGGTTAAAAATTGAGGTTTCACCATGTTAAGCCCTTCAAATAATAGGCAAATGAAGTTAGATAATATTTATTAACACTTTAAAACAATATCGAGTAACATTGATTTTTAAATTTATAATCCGGGTATTTTGGGGGTCACTCGATGAAACTTGAATTTATAGCAATTTCAAACATTGATGTCAAATATTAGCCAATTTGAATATTTTGAAATTTTCATGTCCGAATGGTTCATTTCCATAGGTGTGTTCTCTTTGGAAATCAAAAAATTTTGAGGTGAAAATTGAAACTTTTTAAATGGGCTAGTATTTGAGGTGTATGTTTGGAATGGTTAAAAATTGAGGATTCCCCATGTTAAGCCCTTCAAATAATTGGCGAAATGGAGTTAGATAATATTTCATAACACTCTAAAACAATATCGAGTTAAATGGATTTTTAGATTTATAATCCAAGTATTTGAGGGTCACTCTAATGAACCTTGCATTTTTAGCAATGTCCAACATTTATGTGAAATATTAACCGATTCGAAAATTTTGAAATTTTCATGTCAAAATGTATCATTTCCATAGGTGTTCCATTTGTAAGTCGACAACTTTTGAGATGAAAATCGAAACTTTTTAAATGGGCTAATATTTAACGTGTATTCGATGGGAATGGTTAAAAATTTAGGTTTCACCATGTTCAACCCTTCAAATAATTACCAAATGAAGTTAGATAATATTTCTTAACACTCTAAAACAATATCGAGGAAAATTTATTTTTAAATTTATAATCCAAGTATTTGAGGGGGTCACTCTGATGAACCTTGACTTTGTAGCCATTTCCAACATGCATGTGAAATATTAGCCGATTTGAAACTTTGGAAATTTTCATGTCCGAATGGTTCATTTCCATAGGTGTTCCCTTTGGAAATCGACAAATTTTGAGGTGAAAATTGAAACTTTTAAATCGGCTAGTTTTTGAGGTGTATGTTTGGAATGGTTAAAAATTGAGGTTTCACCATGTTAAGCCCCTTCAAATAATAAGCAAATGAAGTTAGATAATATTTCTTAACACTCTAAAACAATATCGAGTAAAATTGATTTTTAAATTTATAATCCAAGTATTTGAGGGTCACTCGATGAAATTTAACTTTTTAGCAATTTCCAACATTGATGTCAAATATTAGCCAATTTGAATATTTTAAAATTTTCATGTCCGAATGGTTCATTTCCGTAGGTGTTCTCTTTGGAAATCGACAATTTTTTAGGTGAAAATTGAAACTTTTTAAACGGGCTAGTAATTGAGGTTTATGTTCGGAATGGTTAAAAATTGAGGTTTCACCATGTTAAGCCCTTCAAATAATAGGCAAATGAAGATAGATAATATTTATTAACACTTTAAGACAATATCGAGTAAAAAATTGATTTTTAAATTTATAATCCAAGTATTGGAGGGTCACTTCGATGAAATTTAACTTTTTAGCAATTTCTAACATTGAAATATTAGCCAATTTGAATATTTTGAAATTTTCATGTCCGAATGGTTCATTTCCGTAGGTGTTCTCTTTGGAAATCAAAAAATTTTGAGGTGAAAATTGAAACTTTTTAAATGGGCTAGTAATTGAGGTTTATGTTCGGAATGGTTAAAAATTGAGGTTTCACCATGTTAAGCCATTCAAATAATAAGCAAATGAAGATAGATAATATTTATTAACACTTTAAGACAATATCGAGTAAAATTGATTTTTAAATTTATAATCCAAGTATTGGAGGGGGTCACTCGATGAAATTTAACTTTTTAGCAATTTCCAACATTGATGTCAAATATTAGCCAATTTGAATATTTTGAAATTTTCATGTCCGAATGGTTCATTTCCGTAGGTGTTCTCTTTGAAATCGACAAATTTTGAGGTGAAAATTGAAACTTTCTAAATGGGCTAGTATTTGAGGTGTATGTTTGGAATGGTTAAAATTGAGGTTTCACCATGTTAAGCCCTTAAATAATAGGCAAATGAAGTTAGATAATATTTATTAACACTTTAAAACAATATCGAGTAACATTGATTTTTAAATTTATAATCCGGGTATTTTAGGGGTCACTCGATGAAACTTGAATTTATAGCAATTTCAAACATTGATGTCAAATATTAGCCAATTTGAAAATTTTGAAATTTTCATGTCCGAATGGTTCAATTCCATAGGTGTTCTCTTTGGAAATCAAAAAATTTTGAGGTGAAAATTGAAACTTTTTTAAATGGGCTAGTATTTGAGGTGTATGTTTGGAATGGTTAAAAATTGAGGATTCACCATGTTAAGCCCTTCAAATAATTGGCAAATGGAGTTAGATAATAATTCTTAACACTCTTATAACAATATCGAGTTAAATGGATTTTTAAATTTATAATCCAATTATTTGAGAAGTCACTCTAATGAACCTTTGGATTTTTAGCAATGTCCAACATTTATGTGAAATATTAGCAAAGTCGAAAAATTTGAAATTTTCATGTCAAAATGTATCGATTTCCATAAATGTTCCATTTGTAAGTCGACAACTTTTGAGATGAAAATTGAAACTTTTTAAATGGGCTAATATTTGACGTGTCCGTTGGGAATGGTTCAAAATTGAGGTTTCACCATGTTCGACCCTTCAAATAATTGCCAAATGAAGTTAGATAATATTTCTTAACACTCTAAAACAATATCGAGGAAAATTGATTTTTAAATTTATAATCCAAGTATTTGAGGGGGTCACTCTGATGAACCTTGACTTTGTAGCCATTTCCAACATGCATGTCAAATATTAGCCGATTTGAAACTTTGGAAATTTTCATGTCCGAATGGTTCATTTCCATAGGTGTTCTCTTTGGAAATCAAAAAATTTTGAGGTGAAAATTGAAACTTTTAAATGGGCTAGTAATTGAGGTTTACGTTCGGAATGGTTAAAAATTGAGGTTTCACCATGTTAAGCCCTTCAAATAATAGGCAAATGAAGATAGATAATATTTATTAACACTTTAAGACAATATCGAGTAAAATTGATTTTTAAATTTATAATCCAAGTATTGGAGGGGGTCACTCGATGAAATTTAAGTTTTTAGCAATTTCTGACATTGATGTCAAATATTAGCCAATTTGAATATTATGAAATTTTCATGTCCGAATGGTTCATTTCCATAGGTGTTCCCTTTGGAAATCGACAAATTTTGAGGTGAAAATTGAAACTTTCTAAATGGGCTAGTATTTGAGGTGTATGTTGGAATGGTTAAAAATTGAGGTTTCACCATGTTAAGCCCTTCAAATAATAGGCAAATGAAGTTAGATAATATTTCTTAACACTCTAAAACAATATCGACTTAAATGGATTTTTAAATTTTTAATCCAACTATTTGAGGGGGTCACTCCTAATGAATCATGACTTTTAAGAAATTTCCAACATTGATGTCAAATATTAGCCAATTTGAAAATTTTGAAATTTTCATGTCCGAATGGTTCATTTCCGTAGATGTTCCCGTTGGAAATCGACAAATTTTGAGGTAAAAATTGAAACTTTTTAAATGGGCTGGTATTTGAGGTGTATGTTTGGAATGGTTAAAAATTGAGGATTCACCATGCTAAGCCCTTCAAATAATTGGCAAATGGAGTTAGATAATATTTCTTAACACTCTATAACAATATCGAGTTAAATGGATTTTTAAATTTATAATCCAAGTATTTGAGAAGTCACTCTAATGAACCTTGTATTTTTAGCAATGTCCAACATTTATGTGAAATATTAACCGAGTCGAAAAATTTGAAATTTTCATGTCAAAATGTATCGTTTCCCCATAGATGTTCCATTTGTAAGTCGACAACTTTTGAGATGAAAATTGAAACTTTTTTAAATGGCCTAATATTTGACGTGTCCGTTGGGAATGGTTAAAAATTGAGGTTTCACCATGTTCAGCCCTCAAATAATTGCCAAATGAAGTTAGATAATATTTCTTAACATCAAACAATATCGAGGAAAATTGATATTTAAATTTATAATCCAAGTATTTGAGGGGTCACTCGATGAACCTTGACTTTGTAGCCATTTCCAACTTGCATGTCAAATATTAGCCGATTTGAAACTTTGGAAATTTTCATGTCCGAATGGTTCATTTCCATAGGTGTTCTCTTTGGAAATCAAAAAATTTTGAGGTGAAAATTGAAACTTTTTAAATGGGCTAGTAATTGAGGTTTATGTTCGGAATGGTTAAAAATTGAGGTTTCACCATGGTACGCCTTTCAAATAATAGGCAAGTGAAGTTAGATAATATTTATTAACACTCTAAAACAATATCGAGGAAAATTGATTTTTAAATTTATAATCCAACGTATTGTGAGGGGGTCACTCGATGAACTCTGACTTTGTAGCCATTTCCAACTTCAGACAGTCAAATATTAGCCGATTTGAAACTTTGGAAATTTTCATGTCCGAATGGTTCATTTCCATAGGTGTTCCCTTTGGAAATCGACAAATTTTGAGGTGAAAATTGAAACTTTCTAAATGGGCTAGTATTTGAGGTGTATGCTTGGAATGGTTAAAAATTGAGGTTTCACCATGTTAAGCCCTTCAAATAATAGGCAAATGAAGTTAGATAATATTTCTTAACACTCTAAAACAATATCGACTTAAATGGATTTTTAAATTTTTAATCCAACTATTTGAGGGGGTCACTCTAATGAATCATGACTTTTAGAGAAATTTCCAACATTGATGTCAAATATTAGCCAATTTGAAAATTTTGAAATTTTCATGTCCGAATGGTTCATTTCCGTAGATGTTCCCGTTGGAAATCGACAAATTTTGAGGTAAAAATTGAAACTTTTTAAATGGGCTAGTATTTGAGGTGTATGTTTGGAATGGTTAAAAATTGAGGATTCACCATGCTAAGCCCTTCAAATAATTGGCAAATGGAGTTAGATAATATTTCTTAACATTCTATAACAATATCGAGTTAAATGGATTTTTAAATTTATAATCCAAGTATTTGAGAAGTCACTCATAATGAACCTTGTATTTTTAGCAATGTCCAACATTTATGTGAAATATTAACCTAGTCGAAAAATTTGAAATTTTCATGTCAAAATGTATCGTTTCCATAGATGTTCCATTTGTAAGTCGACAACTTTTGAGATGAAAATTGAAACTTTTTAAATGGGCTAATATTTGACGTGTACGTTGGGAATGGTTAAAAATTGAGGTTTCCTCATGTTAAACCCTTCAAATAATTGCCAAATGAAGTTAGATAATATTTCTTAACACTCTAAAACAATATCGAGGAAAATTGATTTTTAAATTTATAATCCACGTATTTGAGGGTCACTCGATGAACCATGACTTTGTAGCCATTTCCAACTTGCATGTCAAATATTAGCCGATTTGAAACTTTGGAAATTTTCATGTCCGAATGGTTCATTTCCATGAGGTGTTCCCTTTGGAAATCGACAAATTTTGAGGTGAAAATTGAAACTTTCTAAATGGGCTAGTATTTGAGGTGTATGCTTGGAATGGTTAAAAATTGAGGTTTCACCATGTTAAGCCTTTCAAATAATAGGCAAATGAAGTTAGATAATATTTCTTAACACTCTAAAACAATATCGACTTAAATGGATTTTTAAATTTTTAATCCAACTATTTGATGGGGTCACTCTAATGAAACTTGACTTTTAAGAAATTTCCAACATTGATGTCAAATATTAGCCAATTTGAAAATTTTGAAATTTTCATGTCCGAATGGTTCATTTCATAGATGTTCCCGTTGGAAATCGACAAATTTTGAGGTGAAAGTTGAAACTTTTTAAATGGGCTAGTATTTGAGGTGTATGTTTGGAATGGTTAAAAATTGAGGATTCACCATGTTAAGCCCTTCAAATAATTGGCAAATGGAGTTAGATAATATTTCTTAACACTCTATAACAATATCGAGTTAAATGGATTTTAAATTTATAATCCAAGTATTTGAGAAGTCACTCTAATGAACCTTGTATTTTTAGCAATGTCCCACATTTATGTGAAATATTAACCGAGTCGAAAAATTTGAAATTTTCATGTCGCAAATGGTTCATTTCCATAGATGTTCCATTTGGAAATCGACAAATTTTGAGATGAAAATTGAAACTTTTTAAATGGGCTAGTATTTGACGTGTATATTTGGAATGGTTAAAAATTGAGGGTTCACCATGTTAAGCCCTTCAAATAATTGGCAAATGAAGTTAGATAATATTTCTTAACACTCTAAAACAATATCGAGTAAAATTGATTTTTAAATTTATAATCCAAGTATTTGAGGGGGTCACTCCGATGAACCATGACTTTGTAGAAATTTCCAACATTGATGTCAAATATTAGCCGATTTGAAACTTTGGAAATTTTCATGTCCGAATGGTTCATTTCCATAGGTGTTCCCTTTGGAAATCGACAAATTTTGAGGTGAAAATTGAAACTTTTTAAATGGGCTAGTATTTGAGGTGTATGTTTGGAATGGTTAAAAATTGAGGTTTCACCATGTTAAGCCCTTCAAATAATAGGCAAATGAAGTTAGATAATATTTCTTAACACTCTAAAACAATATCGAGTTAAATGGATTTTTAAATTTTTAATCCAAGTATTTGATGGGGTCACTCTGATGAATCATGACTTTTAAGAAATTTCCAACATTGATGTCAAATATTAGCCAATTTGAAAATTTTGAAATTTTCATGTCCGAATGGTTCATTTCCATAGATGTTCCCGTTGGAAATCGACAAATTTTGAGGTGAAAGTTGAAACTTTTTAAATGGGCTAGTATTTGAGGTGTATGTTTGGAATGGTTAAAAATTGAGGATTCACCATGTTAAGCCCTTCAAATAATTGGCAAATGGAGTTAGATAATATTTCTTAACACTCTAAAACAATATCGAGTTAAATGGATTTTAAATTTATAATTCAAGTATTTGAGGGGTCACTCTAATGAAACTTGACTTTTTAGCAATTTCTGACATTTATGTGAAATATTAGCCGAGTTGAAAATTTTGAAATTTTCATGTCAAAATGGTTCATTTCCATAGGTGTTCCATTTGGAAATCGACAACTTTTGAGATGAAAATTGAAACTTTCTAAATGGGCTAATATTTGACGTGTACGTGGGAATGGTTAAAAATTGAGGTTTCACCATGTTAAGCCCTTCAAATAATAGGCAAATGAAGTTAGATAATATTTCTTAACACTCTAAAACAATATCGAGTAAAATTGATTTTTAAATTTATAATCCACGTATTTGAGGGGGTCACTCTAATGAACCTTGACTTTGTAGCAATTTCCAACATTGATGTCAAATATTAGCCAATTTGAAACTTTGGAAATTTTCATGTCCGAATGGTTCATTTCCATAGGTGTTCCCTTTGGAAATCGACAAATTTTGAGGTGAAAATTGAAACTTTTTAAATGGGCTAGTATTTGAGGTGTATGTTTGGAATGGTTAAAAATTGAGGTTTCACCATGTTAAGCCCTTCGAATAATAGGCAAATGAAGTTAGATAATATTTCTTAACACTCTAAAACAATATCGACTTAAATGGATTTTTAAATTTATAATCCAACTATTTGAGGGGGTCACTCTAATGAATCATGACTTTTTAGAAATTTCCAACATTGATGTCAAATATTAGCCAATTTGAAAATTTTGAAATTTTCATGTCCGAATGGTTCATTTCCATAGATGTTCCCTTTGGAAATCGACAAATTTTTTGAGGTGAAAGTTGAAACTTTTTAAATGGGGCTAGTATTTGAGGTGTATGTTTGGAATGGTTAAAAATTGAGGGTTCACCATGTTAAGCCCTTGAAATAATTGGCAAATGGAGTTAGATAATATTTCTTAACACTTTCTAAAACAATATCGAGTTAAATGGATTTTTAAATTTATAATCCAAGTATTTGAGAGGTCACTCTAATGAACCTTGTCTTTTTAGCAATGTCCAACATTTATGTGAAATATTAACCGAGTTGAAAATTTTGAAATTTTCATGTCAAAATGGATCGTTTCCATAGGTGTTCCATTTGGAAGTCGACAACTTTTGAGGTGAAAATTGAAACTTTCTAAATGGGCTAATATTTGACGTGTCTATTGGGAATGGTTAAAAATTGAGGGTTCACCATGTTAAGCCCTTCAAATAATAGGCAAATGAAGTTAGATAATATTTCTTAACACTGCTAAAACAATATCGAGTAAAATGGATTTTTAAATTTATAATCCAAGTATTTGAGGGGAGTCACTCGATGAAACGTGACTTTTAAGCAATTTCCAACATTGATGTCAAATATTAGCCGATTTGAAAATTTTGAAATTTTCATGTCCGAATGGTTCATTTCCTTAGGTGTTCCCTTTGGAAATCGACAAATTTTGAGGTGAAAATTGAAACTTTCTAAATGGGCTAGTATTTGAGGTGTATGTTTGGAATGGTTAAAAATTGAGGTTTCACCATGTTAAGCCCTTCAAATAATAGGCAAATGAAGTTAGATAATATTTCTTAACACTTTCTAAAACAATATCGAGTTAAATGGATTTTTAAATTTATAATCCATGTATTTGAGGGGTCCACTGTAATAGAAATTTAACTTTTTAGCAATTTCAAACATTGATGTCAAATATTAGCCAGCGATTTGAATATTTTGAAATTTTCATGTCCGAATGGTTCATTTCACATAGATGTTCCCTTTGGAAATCGACAAATTTTGAGGTGAAAATTGAAACTTTCTAAATGGGCTAGTATTTGAGGTGTATGTTTGGAATGGTTAAAAATTGAGGTTTCACCATGTTAAGCCCTTCAAATAATAGGCAAATGAAGTTAGATAATATTTCTTAACACTTTCTAAAACAATATCGAGTTAAATGGATTTTTAAATATATAATCCATGTATTTGAGGGGTCACTCTAATGAAATTTGACTTTTTAGCAATTTCAAACATTGATGTCAAATATTAGCCAATTTGAATATTTTGAAATTTTCATGTCCGAATGGTTCATTTCCATAGGTGTTCCCTTTGGAAATCGACAAATTTTGAGGTGAAAATTGAAACTTTCTAAATGGGCTAGTATTTGAGGTGTATGTTTGGAATGGTTAAAAATTGAGGTTTCACCATGTTAAGCCCTTCAAATAATAGGCAAATGAAGTTAGATAATATTTCTTAACACACTAAAACAGTATCGAGTTAAATGGATTTTTAAATTTATAATCCATGTATTTGAGGGGGTCACTCTAATGAAATTTGACTTTTTAGCAATTTCCAACATTAATGTCAAATATTAGCCAATTTGAATATTTTGAAATTTTCATGTCGAATGGTTCATTTCCATAGGTGTTCCCTTTGGAAATCGACAAATTTTGAGGTGAAAATTGAAACTTTCTAAATGGGCTAGTATTTGAGGTGTATGTTTGGAATGGTTAAAAATTGAGGTTTCACCATGTTAAGCCTTTCAAATAATAGGCAAATGAAGTTAGATAATATTTCTTAACACTCTAAAACAATATCGAGTTAAATGGATTTTTAAATATATAATCCATGTATTTGAGGGGGTCACTCTAATGAAATTTAACTTTTTAGCAATTTCAAACATTGATGTCAAATATTAGCCAATTTGAATATTTTGAAATTTTCATGTCCGAATGGTTCATTTCCATAGGTGTTCCCTTTGAAATCGACAAATTTTGAGGTGAAAATTGAAACTTTCTAAATGGGCTAGTATTTGAGGTGTATGTTTGGAATGGTTAAAAATTGAGGTTTCACCATGTTAAGCCCTTCAAATAATAGGCAAATGAAGTTAGATAATATTTCTTAACACTTAAAACAATATCGAGTTAAATGGATTTTTAAATTATAATCCAGTATTTGGGGTACTCTAATGAATTACTTTTTAGCATTTCAAACATTATGTCAAATTTAGCCAATTTGAAATTGATTTTCATGTCGAGGTTCATTCCATGTTAAGCCCTTCAAATAATAGGCAAATGAAGTTATATAATATTTCTTAACACTCTAAAACAATATCGAGTTAAATGGATTTTTAAATATATAATCCATGTATTTGAGGGGGTCACTCTAATGAAATTTAACTTTTTAGCAATTTCAAACATTGATGTCAAATATTAGCCAATTTGAATATTTTGAAATTTTCATGTTCGAATGGTTCATTTCCATAGGTGTTCCCTTTGGAAATCGACAAATTTTGAGGTGAAAATTGAAACTTTCTAAATGGGCTAGTATTTGAGGTGTATGTTTGGAATGGTTAAAAATTGAGGTTTCACCATGTTAAGCCCTTCAAATAATAGGCAAATGAAGTTAGATAATATTTCTTAACACTCTAAAACAATATCGAGTTAAATGGATTTTTAAATATATAATCCATGTATTTGAGGGGGTCACTCTAATGAAATTTAACTTTTTAGCAATTTCAAACATTGATGTCAAATATTAGCCAATTTGAATATTTTGAAATTTTCATGTCCGAATGGTTCATTTCCATAGGTGTTCCCTTTGGAAATCGACAAATTTTGAGGTGAAAATTGAAACTTTCTAAATGGGCTAGTATTTGAGGTGTATGTTTGGAATGGTTAAAAATTGAGGTTTCACCATGTTAAGCCCTTCAAATAATAGGCAAATGAAGTTAGATAATATTTCTTAACACTCTAAAACAATATCAAATTAAATGGTTTTTTAAATTTATAATCCAACTATTTGAGGGGGTCACTCTAATGAAACATGACTTTTAAGCAATTTCCAACATTGATGTCAAATATTAGCCAATTTGAAAATTTTGAAATTTTCATGTCCGAATGGTTCATTTCCATAGGTGTTCCCTTTGAAATCGACAAATTTTGAGGTGAAAATTGAAACTTTTTAAATGGGCTAGTATTTGAGGTGTATGTTTGGAATGGTTAAAAATTGAGGTTTCACCATGTTAAGCCCTTCAAATAATAGGCAAATGAAGTTAGATAATATTTCTTAACACTCTAAAACAATATCGAGTTAAATGGATTTTTAAATTTATAATCGAACTATTTGAGGGGTCACTCTAATGAAATTTAACTTTTTAGCAATTTCAAACATTAATGTCAAATATTAGCCAATTTGAATATTTTGAAATTTTCATGTCTGAATGGTTCATTTCCATAGGTGTTCCCTTTGGAAATCGACAAATTTTGAGGTGAAAATTGAAACTTTCTAAATGGGCTAGTATTTGAGGTGTATGTTTGGAATGGTTAAAAATTGAGGTTTCACCATGTTAAGACCTTCAAATAATAGGCAAATGAAGTTAGATAATATTTCTTAACACTCTACAACAATATCAAATTAAATGGTTTTTTAAATTTATAATCCAACTATTTGAGGGGGTCACTCTAATGAAACATGACTTTTAAGCAATTTCCAACATTGATGTCAAATATTAGCCAATTTGAATATTTTGAAATTTTCATGTCCGAATGGTTCATTTCCATAGGTGTTCCCTTTGGAAATCGACAAATTTTGAGGTGAAAATTGAAACTTTTTAAATGGGCTAGTATTTGAGGTGTATGTTTGGAATGGTTAAAAATTGAGGTTTCACCATGTTAAGACCTTCAAATAATAGGCAAATGAAGTTAGATAATATTTCTTAACACTCTAAAACAATATCGAGTTAAATGGATTTTTAAATTTATAATCGAACTATTTGAGGGGTCACTCTAATGAAATTTAACTTTTTAGCAATTTCAAACATTAATGTCAAATATTAGCCAATTTGAATATTTTGAAATTTTCATGTCTGAATGGTTCATTTCCATAGGTGTTCCCTTTGGAAATCGACAAATTTTGAGGTGAAAATTGAAACTTTCTAAATGGGCTAGTATTTGAGGTGTATGTTGGAATGGTTAAAAATTGAGGTTTCACCATGTTAAGCCCTTCAAATAATAGGCAAATGAAGTTAGATAATATTTCTTAACACTCTAAAACAATATCGAGTTAAATGGATTTTTAAATTTATAATCCAACTATTTGAGGGGTCACTCTAATGAAATTTAACTTTTAAGCAATTTCAAACATTGATGAAAATGGAATTTTGAAATTTTCATTTCCAGATGGTTCATTTTCATAGAGTGTTCCCTTTGGAAATCGACAAATTTTGAGGTGAAAATTGAAACTTTTTAAATAGAGCTAGTATATAGAGGTGTATGTTGGAATGGTTAAAAATTGAGGTTTCACCATGTTAAGCCCTTCAAAAATTAGAGGCAAATGAAGTTAGATAATATTTCTTAACACTCTAAAACAATATCGAGTTAAATGGATTTTTAAATATATAATCCAACTATTTGAGGGGGTCACTCAATGAAATTTAACTTTTTAGCAATTTCAAACATTGATGTCAAATATTAGCCAATTTGAAAATTTTGAAATTTTCATGTCCGAATGGTTCATTTCCATAGGTGTTCCTTTGGAAATCGACAAATTTTGAGGTGAAAATTGAAACTTTCTAAATGGGCTAGTATTTGAGGTGTATGTTTGGAATGGTTAAAAATTGAGGTTTCACCATGTTAAGCCCTTCAAATAATAGGCAAATGAAGTTAGATAATATTTCTTAACACTCTAAAACAATATCGAGTTAAATGGATTTTTAAATTTATAATCCATGTATTTGAGGGGTCACTCTAATGAAATTTAACTTTTTAGCAATTTCAACATTGATGTCAAATATTAGCCAATTTGAATATTTTGAAATTTTCATGTCCGAATGGTTCATTTCCATAGGTGTTCCCTTTGGAAATCGACAAATTTTGAGGTGAAAATTGAAACTTTCTAAATGGGCTAGTATTTGAGGTGTATGTTTGGAATGGTTAAAAATTGAGGTTTCACCATGTTAAGACCCTTCAAATAATAGGCAAATGAAGTTAGATAATATTTCTAACACTCTAAAACAATATCGACTTAAATGGATTTTTTAAATTTATAATCCAACTATTTGAGGGGGTCACTCTAATGAAACATGACTTTTAAGCAATTTCCAACATTGATGTCAAATATTAGCCAATTTGAAAATTTTGAAATTTTCATGTCCGAATGGTTCATTTCCATAGTGTTCCCTTTGGAAATCGACAAATTTTGAGGTGAAAATTGAAACTTTTTAAATGGGCTAGTATTTGAGGTGTATGTTCGGAATGGTTAAAAATTGAGGTTTCACCATGTTAAGCCCTTCAAATAATAGGCAAATGAAGTTAGATAATATTTATTAACACTCTAAAACAATATCGAGTTAAATGGATTTTTAAATTTATAATCGAAGTATTTGAGGGGGTCACTCTAATGAAATTTAACTTTTTAGCAATTTCCAAACATTGATGTCAAATATTAGCCAATTTGAATATTTTGAAATTTTCATGTCCGAATGGTTCATTTCCATAGGTGTTCCCTTTGGAAATCGACAAATTTTGAGGTGAAAATTGAAACTTTCTAAATGGGCTAGTATTTGAGGTGTATGTTTGGAATGGTTAAAAATTGAGGTTTCACCATGTTAAGCCCTTCAAATAATAGGCAAATGAAGTTAGATAATATTTCTTAACACTCTACAACAATATCAAATTAAATGGTTTTTTAAATTTATAATCCAACTATTTGAAGTGCACTCTAATGAAACATGACTTTTAAGCAATTTCCAACATTGATGTCAAATATTAGCCAATTTGAATATTTTGAAATTTTCATGTCCGAATGGTTCATTTCCATACGTGTTCCTTTTGAAAATCGACAAATTTTCAGGTTAAAATTGAAACTTTTTAAATGGACTAGTATTTGAGGTGTATGTTCGGGAATGGTTAAAAATTGAGGTTTCACCATGTTAAGACCTTCAAATAATAAGGCAAATGAAGTTAGATAATATTTCTTAACACTCTAAAACAATATCGAGTTAAATGGATTTTTAAATTTATAATCCAACTATTTGAGGGTCACTCTAATGAAATTTAACTTTTGCAATTTCAAACATTGATGTCAAATATTAGCCAATTTGAATATTTTGAAATTTTCATGTCCGAATGGTTCATTTCCATAGGTGTTCCTTTGAAATCGACAAATTTTGAGGTGAAAATTGAATCTTTAAATGGGCTAATATATGAGGTGTATGTTTGGAATGGTTAAAAAAGTTGAGGTTTCACCATGTTAAGCCCTTCAAATAATAGGCAAATGAAGTTAGATAATATTTCTTAACCTCTAAAACAATATCGAGTTAAATGGATTTTTAAATATATAATCCAAGTATTTGAGGTCACTACAATGAAATTTAACTTTTAGCAAATTTCAAACATTGATGTCAAATATTAGCCAATTTGAATATTTTTGAAATTTTCATGTCCGAATGGTTCATTTCCATAGGTGTTCCCTTTGGAAATCGACAAATTTTGAGGTGAAAATTGAAACTTTCTAAATGGGCTAGTATTTGAGGTGTATGTTCAGAATGGTTAAAAATTGAGGGTTCGCCATGTTAAGACCTTCAAATAATAGGCAAATGAAGTTAGATAATATTTCATAACACTCTAAAACAATATCGACTTAAATGGATTTTTAAATTTATAATCCAACTATTTGAGGGGTCACTCAATGAAACATGACTTTTAAAAAATTTCCAACATTGATGTCAAATATTAGCCAATTCGAAAATTTTGAAATTTTCATGTCCGAATGGTTCATTTCCATAGATGTTGCCTTTGGAAATCGACACATTTTGAGGTGAAAATTGAAACTTTTATAAATGGGCTAGTATTCGAGTGTATGTTTGGAATGGTTAAAAAATTGAGGTTTCACCATATTAAGCCCTTCAAATAATACGGAAATGAAGTTAGATAATATTAATTAACACTTTAAAACAATATCGACTTAAATGGATTTTTTAAATATATAATCCATGTATTGGAGGGTCCACTCTAATGAGAAATTTAACTTTTTAGCAATTTTAAACATTGATGTCAAATATTAGCCAATTTGAATATTTAGAAATTGTCATGTCCGAATGGTTCATTTCCATAGGTTTTCCCTTTGGAAATCGACAAATTTTGAGGTGAAAATTGAAACTTTCTAAATGGGCTAGTATTTGAGGTGTATGTTTGGAATGGTTAAAAATTGAGGTTTCACCATGTTAAGCCCTTCAAATAATAGGCCAATGAAGTTAGATAATATTTCTTAACACTCTAAAAAAAAAATATCGAATTAAATGGATTTTTAAATTTATAATCCAACTATTTGAGGGGGTCACTCTAATGAAACATGACTTTTAAGCAATTTCCAACATTGATGTCAAATATTAGCCAATTTGAAAATTTTGAAATTTTCATGTCCGAATGGTTCATTTCCATAGGTGTTCCTTTGGAAATCGAAAAATTTTGAGGTGAAAAATTGAAACTTTTTAAATGGGCTACTATATGAGAGTGTATGTTTGGAATGGTTAAAAGTTGAGGTTTCACCATGGTAAGCCCTTCAAATAATAGGCAAATGAAGTTATATAATATTTCTTAACACTCTAAAACAATATCGAGTTAATTGGTATTTTTAAATATATAATCCAAGTATTTGAGGGGTCACTCGATGAAATTTAACTTTTTAGCAATTTCAAACATTGATGTCAAATATTAGCCAATTTGTAAAATTTTGAAATTTTCATGTCCGAATGGTTCATTTCCGTAGGTGTTCCCCTTTGGAAATCGAAAAATTTTGAGGTGAAAATTGAAACATTTTAAATGGGCTATTTGAGGTGTATGTTTGGAATGGTTAAAAGTTGAGGTTTCACCATGGTAAGCCCTTCAAATAATAGGCAAATGAAGTTATATAATATTTCTAAACACTCTAAAACAATATCGAGTTAATTGGATTTTTAAATATATAATCCAACTATTTGAGGGGGTCACTCTAATGAAACATGACTTTTAAAAAATTTCCAACATTGATGTCAAATATTAGCCAATTCGAAAATTTTGAAATTTTCATGTCCGAATGGTTCATTTCCATAGGTGTTGCCTTTGGAAATCGACAAATTTTGAGGTGAAAATTGAATCTTTTTAAATGGGCTACTATATGAGGGTGTATGTTTGGAATGGTTAAAAATTGAGGTTTCACCATGTTAAGCCCTTCAAATAATACGGAAATGAAGTTAGATAATATTAATTAACACTTAAAACAATATCGACTTAAATGGATTTTTAAATATATAATCCATGTATTTGAGGGGGTCACTCAATGAAATTTAACTTTTTAGCAATTTCAAACATTGATGTCAAATATTAGCCAATTTGAATATTTTGAAATTTTCATGTCCGAATGGTTCATTTCCATAGGTGTTCCCTTTGGAAATCGACAAATTTTGAGGTGAAAATTGAAACTTTCTAAATGGGCTAGTATTTGAGGTGTATGTTTTGAATGGTTAAAAATTGAGGTTTCACCATGTTAAGCCCTTCAAACAATAGGCAAATGAAGTTAGATAATATTTCTTAACACTCTAAAACAATATCGACTTAAATGGATTTTTAAATTTATAATCCAACTATTTGAGGGGGTCACTCTAATGAATCATGACTTTTAAGCAATTTCCAACATTGATGTCAAGTATTAGCCAATTTGAAAATTTTGAAATTTTCATGTCCGAATGGATCATTTCCATAGATGTTCCCGTTGGAAATCGACACGTTTTGAGGTGAAAATTGAAACTTTTTAAATTGGCTAGTATTCGAG
Source organism: Linum usitatissimum (assembly GCA_030674075.2). Taxonomy (NCBI): domain Eukaryota; kingdom Viridiplantae; phylum Streptophyta; class Magnoliopsida; order Malpighiales; family Linaceae; genus Linum; species Linum usitatissimum. The sequence goes on from JAUJYP020001280.1 coordinate 58,886, forward strand.
GTGTATGTTCGGAATGGTTAAAAATTGAGGTTTCACCATGTTAAGCCCTTCAAATAATAGGCAAATGATGTTAGATAATATTTATTAACACTTTAAAACAATATCGAGTAAAATTGATTTTTAAATTTATAATCCAAGTATTTGAGGGGGTCACTCCGATGAAATTTAACTTTTTAGCAATTTCAAACATTGATGTCAAATATTAGCCAATTTGAATATTTAGAAATTTTCATGTCCGAATGGTTCATTTCCATAGGTGTTCCCTTTGGAAATCGACAAATTTTGAGGTGAAAATTGAAACTTTCTAAATGGGCTAGTATTTGAGGTGTATGTTTGGAATGGTTAAAAATTGAGGTTTCACCATGTTAAGCCCTTCAAATAATAGGCAAATGAAGTTAGATAATATTTCTTAACACTCTACAACAATATCGAATTAAATGGTTTTTTAAATTTATAATCCAACTATTTGAGGGGGTCACTCTAATGAAACATGACTTTTAAGCAATTTCCAACATTGATGTCAAATATTAGCCAATTTGAAAATTTTGAAATTTTCATGTCCGAATGGTTCATTTCCATAGGTGTTCCTTTGGAAATCGACAAATTTTTGAGGTGAAAATTGAAACTTTTTAAATGGGCTACTATATGAGGTGTATGTTTGGAATGGTTAAAAATTGAGGTTTCACCATGTTAAGCCCTTCAAATAATAGGCAAATGAAGTTATATAATATTTCTTAACACTTTCTAAAACAATATCGAGTTAATTGGATTTTTAAATATATAATCCATGTATTTGAGGGAGTTCACTCTAATGAAATTTAACTTTTTAGCAATTTCAAACATTGATGTCAAATATTAGCCAATTTGAATATTTTGAAATTTTCATGTCGAAATGGTTCATTTCCGTAGGTGTTCCCTTTGGAAATCGACAAATTTTGAGGTGAAAATTGAAACTTTCTAAATGGGCTAGTATTTGACATGTATGTTCAGAATGGTTAAAAATTGAGGTTTCACCATGTTAAGACCTTCAAATAATAGGCAAATGAAGTTAGATAATATTTCATAACACTCTAAAATAATATCGACTTAAATGGATTTTTAAATTTATAATCCATGTATTTGAGGGGGTCACGCTCTAATGAAACATGACTTTTAATAAATTTCCAACATTGATGTCAAATATTAGCCAATTCGAAAATTTTGAAATTTCCATGTCCGAATGGTTCATTTCACTAGGTGTTGCCTTTGGAAATCGACAAATTTTGAGGTGAAAATTGAATCTTTTTAAATGGGCTACTATATGAAGTGTATGTTTGGAATGGTTAAAAAATGAGGTTTCACCATTTTAAGCCCTTCAAATAATACGGAAAAGAAGTTAGATAATATTAATTAACACTATAAAACAATATCGACTTAAATGGATTTTTAAATATATAATCCATGTATTTGAGGGGGTCACTCTAATGAAATTGAACTTTTTAGCATTTTCAAACATTGATGTCAAATATTAGCCAATTTGAATATTTAGAAATTGTCATGTCCGAATGGTTCATTTCCATAGGTGTTCCCTTTGGAAATCGACAAATTTTGAGGTGAAAATTGAAACTTTCTAAATGGGCTAGTATTTGAGGTGTATGTTTGGAATGGTTAAAAATTGAGGTTTCGCCATGTTAAGCCCTTCAAATAATAGGCCAATGAAGTTAGATAATATTTCTTAACACTCTAAAACAATATCGAATTAAATGGATTTTTAAATTTATAATCCAACTATTTGAGGGTCACTCTAATGAAACATGACTTTTAAGCAATTTCCAACATTGATGTCAAATATTTAGCCAATTTGAAAATTTTGAAATTTTCATGTCCGAATGGTTCATTTCCATAGGTGTTCCCTTTGGAAATCGAAAAATTTTGAGGTGAAAATTGAAACATTTTAAATGGGCTACTATATGAGGTGTATGTTTGGAATGGTTAAAAGTTGTGGTTTCACCATGGTAAGCCCTTCAAATAATAGGCAAATGAAGTTATATAATATTTCTTAACACTCTAAAACAATATCGAGTTAATTGGATTTTTAAATATATAATCCAAGTATTTGAGGGGGTCACTCTGATGAAATTGAACTTTTTAGCAATTTCAACATTGATGTCAAATATTAGCCAATTTGAAAATTTTGAAATGTTCATGTCCGAATGGTTCATTTCCATAGATGTTCACGTTTGAAATCGACAAATTTTGAGGTGAAAATTGAAACTTTCTAAATCGGCTAGTATTTGAGGTGTATGTTTTGAATGGTTAAAAATTGAGGTTTCACCATGTTAAGCCCTTCAAACAATAGGCAAATGAAGTTAGATAATATTTCTTAACACTTTCTAAAACAATATCGACTTAAATGGATTTGTAAATTTATAATCCAACTATTTGGGAGGTCACTCTAATGAATCATGACTTGTAAGCAATTTCCAACATTGATGTCAAATATTAGCCAATTTGAAAATTTTGAAATTTTCATGTCCAAATGGTTCATTTCCATAGATGTTCCGTTGGAAATCGACAAGTTTTGAGGTGAAAATTGAATCTTTTTAATTAGACTCTTATATGAGGTGTATGTTTGGAATGGTTAGAAGTTGAGGTTATCACCATGGTAAGCCCTTCAAATAATAGGCAAATGAAGTTATATAATATTTCTTACCACTCTAAAACAATATCGAGTTAATTGGATTTTTAAATATATAATCCAAGTATTTGAGAGTATCACTTGATGAAATTTAACTTTTTAGCAATTTCAACATTGATGTGAAATATTAGCCAATTTGAATATTTTGAAATTTTCATGTCCGAATAATTCATTTCCGTAGGTGTTCCCTTTGGAAATCGACAAATTTTGAGGTGAAAATTGAAACTTTCTAAATGGGCTAGTATTTGACATGTATGTTCAGAATGGTTAAAAATTGAGGTTTCACCATGTTAAGACCTTCAAATAATAGGCAAATGAAGTTAGATAATATTTCTTAACACTCTAAAACAATATCGACTTAAATGGATTTTTAAATTTTTAATCCAACTATTTGAGGTAGTCACTCTAATGAATCATGACTTTTAAGCAATTTCCAACATTGATGTCAAATATTAGCCAATTTGAAAATTTTGAAATTTTCATGTCCGAATGGTTCATTTCCATAGGTGTTCCCTTTGGAAATCGACAAATTTTGAGGTGAAAATTGAATCTTTTTAAATGGGCTAGTATTTGAAGTGTATGTTCGGAATGGTTAAAAATTGAGGTTTCACCATGTTAAGCCTTCCAAATAATCGGCAAATGAAGTTAGATAATATTTATTAACACTTTAAAACAATATCGAGTAAAATTGATTTTTAAATTTATAATCCAAGTATTTGAGGGGGTCACTCTGATGAACCTTGACTTTTTAGCCATTTCCAACATGCATGTCAAATATTAGCCGATTTGAAACTTTGGAAATTTTCATGTCCGAATGGTTCATTTCCATAGGTGTTCCCTTTGGAAATCGACAAATTTTGAGGTGAAAATTGAAACTTTCAAAATGGGCTAGTATTTGAGGTGTATGTTTGGAATGTTTTTTTTTTTTTTTTTTTTTTTTTTTTTTAAGAATGGTTAAAAATTGAGGTTTCACCATGTTAAGCCCTTCAAACAATAGGCAAATGAAGTTAGATAATATTTCTTAACACTCTAAAACAATATCGAGT